>JAMQGT020003675.1:0-13711 GCA_024447675.2 Pterophyllum scalare | reverse complement strand
GAACCGCCTACATATATTTATGCAAGTTCCTTAAGCCTTTCTGGTTGCATTACTAGTTACTTTCCAGTAAAAGTAATTAACTGAATGCTAATTATATGTTTGTCCAAGGAAACACTGACATTTATGGGAAAAATTGAACAATCTTTTATTTTTGGTTATTCTGAATCAAACTCTTAGACAGCATCTATTAAAAAAAAAAATGAAATTCTCCACTCACCCTGTGGACGATCTCTTGTCCTCCAAGCTCAGGTCCTCCACCAGAGCCCTGGGAGCTTGAGGGTACTGCGCAGTATCGTAGCCGTTCCTAGGACTGTGAGATCTCTCTCCAGAACAGCAGTGACTGGAGCAGTGACCCCCAATCACTTGAATGTGGCTTGTACACTTGCCTTAAAGTTGGTCCTGATGAAGGCCTCTAATATTATCTTTCCACATCCCCATTTGATTCCTGATAACGGCTCTTCTTCTGAAGGTTCTGTTGTTCCAGAATCCATGTGTGAGGCACTGAGTCATAGGCTTTGCTGTAGTTTCTTGTAATCCAGGCAGTGCACAGCTTGGCAGTTTCTAAGACCCCAGGTATGGACAGCTTGTTGTATTTCTTAAGCACTCCGTGCTTCATCACACCTTTCTTTAGCCCTGATAGCTGGCTAACAAGAGTCAGTAGCAGAATAAGCTGTTTGGCACAGGCAGAAAAAATTTGGCAATGACTCTTGTTTGGTGTGTCTTGATTGCTAGCTGAGGATGTCATCTCACAGCACTGTGACCAAGGTGGTGACCAGCATGAAGAAGAGACTGTTGTGGATATGTATGGTTCTTCCACATGCCACTGAGGCCACTGAATAAACTGCTAAATTATCAGTAGGCTCTTGTTTCTTCTTATCCATTAGATGGACAGTTGATCCAGACTCCTGTACAGGGGTATAACTGGAATTTGACAAAATATAATAAATAATATAAATAATAATTCCCCACTGACCCTGCAGGCAGTTTTTGTCCACCAAGCTCAGGTCCTCCTCCGTGTGTGTGTGTGTGTGTGTGTGTGTGTACATATATATATATATATATATATATATATATATATATATATATATATATATATATACACATGTGTATATGCACACTTGCATATATACATATGCACTATATATTGCACACTTTCTGTAAATCCTAAAAGCTTTTCATTTCACTTCTCAAATATCACTGTGTTCGTCTGCTATATGATATATTTAACTGAAATTGCTGATCCGAACGACCAATGATTTATAAAGAAGAATCATGAAAGTTATCAGGGGTGCCCAAACTTTTGCATACTACTGTAAATATATATATATATATATATATATATATATATATATATATATATATATATATATATATATATATATATACAAATTCTATTTACATTGTAAATGCTAAGCAGTATTATTAGACAGCATTGCATACATGTGCATTGTTACGCAGATAATACCCAGCTTTATCTGTCTATGCAACCAGATTACACACATTAATTAGTTAAATTGCAGGAAAGTCTTAAATGAATAAAAGCCTGGATAAACTTCTAAATTCATATAAAATTGAAGTTATTGCACTCTGCCCTACAAATCTTAGAAACATGTTGTCTAACCATTTACTTATTCTGGATGGAATTACCTTGGCCTCCTGTAACACTGTGAGGAATCTTTTCATTCACCCTTTTTACTTGTTTATACTTCACTCTGTATTTAATCATTATTATTAATCTCTGGCTCTCCTCCACAGCATGTCGTTTGTCCTGACAAAAGATCAACATCTCAACTTTAATTTCCAAGCATTTACATCTGGATCTACACCAAAAATATTGGAACAGATACATTCAAAATAAATTAAAAAGTGAATAAGACTTAATATTTAGTTGCAAATCCTATGATTGAAATAACTGCATGAAGCCTGTGATCCACCGACATCACTAAGCTTTTGCAGAGATTGACCAGGCAAGTCTAAAACCTTTCACTTCCTGCCCTCTGTTGTAGTTTTGGCAATGTGTTTTGGGTCATTACTTTGAGGCACGATGAATTATTTCCCAATCAGTTTGGTTGCATCTTTATTTAAATTGAGAATTGATTGTTGCTGTAGACTTGTGAATTCATTGTACTGCTGCTATTGTGAGATCATCAGTGAAGATTAATGAGCTCGTCCCAGAAAAAGCCATGCAAGCCGAAGCCATGACATTATCTACACTGTGTTTCATAAATGAGCTTGTATGTTTGGGATCATGAGCAGAGCCTTTCTTTCTCCAAACTTTAGCCTTTTCATCACCTTGGTAAAGGTTAATCTCATCAGTCCATAGAACTTTGTCCCAGCATTTCTGAGGCTTTCTCTGTACCTCTTGGCAAATTTCAGCCTGGCCTTCCTATTCTTTTGGCTAATTAGTGGTTTGCGTCTTCCAGTGAAGCCTCTGAAGTCTACAGTAGATTGTGATACCTTCACTCCTGCCCTCTGGAGGTTGTTGCTGATGTCACTAGGGTCTTTCTTTAGAGCACATGCAATGTTTCTGTCAACTGCAGTTGTTTTTGAGTGACGACTTTCTTCTTCAGGACATTCCAAATGGTTGTACTGGCTTTTTTTTTGCAATGGCTCTGATTGATTTTCCATCTTGTCTCAGCCTCACAATTGCTTGTTTTTCACCCATAGAAAGTTCTCTGGTTTTCATGTTTGTTACTCCTCTGACCATAAATGCACAGTCTGCACAGGTAAAACCCAAATCTGAAACTAAGTTTAGGCATTCAGCACTATTTATTGTAACAGGACAGACCTAGGCAACAAAACAAACCTGTCAGTCACATGTTCCAATACTTTTTCTCACAAGAAAAATTGGTGGGTTCAGACAGCAGGTCTAATCTTCTGAACTGTGTATCAGGTCCAGATGTAAATACCTGGAAATAAAAGCTGAAATCTTTTGTCTCATATGCATCTTTTAATGTCAAACCCAAATGTTTTCAGTTTACAGCCAAAAAAAAAAAAAAAGGGACTGGCCTCACTGTTCCAATTCTTTTACTTTCAGACTATTATTAAGAATAAACCAGATGACACATTCAGTTACAAAATTTAAGGCCATGATTTATATGCTTGTCTCATTTGATGAATGAAAGTAATAGCACTTCCCGTCTTCTCAAGGCAACATTTTGAAGAAATCTAGCATTTCTTCTGCTTCATTTATTCTGCAAAAAGAATGGCTCTTTATTCCTGTTTGATGCTGATGTACTCAGTTCTGGTAATATGTCATTCAACATTGCCTGTTTTATTTAATGTAGTCAAGACCTCTAAAAGCTGACATGTATTAAGCAGAAATCCTGAATGACTCATGGGTGATGTTGTTCAAAGAGGCTGTTATAATCTTTACCTTCTTGAAGCCTGATAAGACATTCAAACACATCAGATATTCTTCTAATGAAAGTCTGAGAAAGTAAGTTGTGAAACAAGCTAAGTATAATACATTAGATCAAAGAGGGGAAGAATGAAATGGTCTGAGAGATGACAACGACTCCCAAAGAGGCAAACAGCAGTGCAGCATAACAGGGACAAAGCAGTCTTTAGTTAGTCCCACTTTTTCACCCATAAATGAGAAATACAAAAATTAAAGAAACTTAACAATAAAATTCACATTAACATCACCAAGTGACCATCTGGTGTGGAAACTGATTTGGAAGAGAAAAGAGCAACGTGCTAGGTGCAAAGACAAAAGATACACTTTACAAGAAACCTCAAAGCAACTTTAATGCCATAATATCTGACAATGAAATTATAAGTATAAATCTAGGTAGGTGAAGAGACAACTAAACATAAAGTTTTGCTTATTTTCTGATTAAAACAAACAAAGGTTTGAATTAATTGAGCTAATTTTCCCTGTTACTCATTTTTTGTCTGACTAAAATTAAGCCAAGGATTAAAGTAAACCTGAAAAGATGGTTATTAAGTACTGTGAAAAAACTGTCAGTGTTGTTTTATAATGACTGATGACACAAAATGAAATGTATTCATCAGCATAAAGATAAATAAAACAAAATCCCACTCACTTTTTGTTGTTATATTCAAATTGTTGTCATCAAATTAAAAAGATGGTTAAAATATGTTATTTTAAACACAGTGTTATCATAATATTTATTATTGTCCATAATTTTCACATTCCATCACATCAGACAATGTATTTCTGCTAGGAGAAAATTACATCATTTAAGACACAGGCATGTTCTTTCTTCAATACGCTTCTGTTTATTTCAGATGACAAGGACGTTTAATGTGTGTTTTAAGTTGGCCCTACTGTAGCTTAACCAAAATAGCATCAGTAGTAGTCAGAAGCTCATACTGCATGGAAAGGAAATGGAATGCAGACATGTAAGAGTAATGTTTTCTTGATATGTTTATGTAATGAAGTGTAATTTATAACAAACATATCAGAGTGAAAAATGGCACTCTTATATACGTGTATAAGACTGCTGTCATGACAAATGCATCAAAGCGACATGATGAAATCTTTGCTCTTTATATTTGGGACATTTCTGATGTCTGCAGTAATAAATATGACTAATCACTAACAACTGAGCTTTGTCTCTTGATACTTGCCCTTTGATGCTGCACTGCAAGCAGAGCTAGGTGTTGTTCATTCCGCTGATTTGGTGCACAAACACTGGATTATTTCCCCAACTTTCCAGTTAAATTAATTATTCATTGTCAACCCCAGCAACACCCTGTTGTGTATGTGCTGCATACTGATCCGTACAGGACTGACCTATATTGCATTTTGGAGGGGAGATGGTGGGGTTTTTCATCAGCAGAGCAGAGCGGGATTTGAATTACTCCCCTGGTGACCTCATCCTTATGATTGCATCCACATCCCATTATCATGTAGTGACCCAGATTTGTACAAACTCCTAAGCTGTGAGGAAGAATCACTATCAGTTATGTGGAACATGAATGCAGTTCCTTCTGAATGACTGCACAGCAAGCTTTCCCCTTTGGCTCAAAGCTTTTAATCTCAGCTATTGCTTCACATACCTATAACAAAGCTGTGGACAATCACACAAGTATGGTAGTTTGGGGAGGTAAAGGCAGTAGAGTGTAGTGGGGGTTTAATATTGTACAACAATAAAGACAGACGATAATAATGCAAGAAGCTTTAATGTGATAAATAATAAAGAACCTGAAAACAGCGGACTTGGAAAAAGAAACATGTCATGTTTATTATTTCATGAACCAGCTGCCATCTGCATACTGAATCATGATGGATTCTTTACTTAATTAGTGTTATAGTTTATTAGGGGTCAGGGGTTAATTCATTCATTTTCTTCAGTTTCAGCTCCATGAAAAGTGCATATTCCCTCTGATATTTTATTCTATGAGGTAAAAAAACAGCTTTGATTTTCACCACTTCAGTTTACACCAGACAAATCAGACAAATAAATCCATTCATCCATCCATTCTCTTCCGCTTATCTGGGGCTGGGTCGCGGGAGCAGGAGCCTAAGCAGAGAAGCCCAGGCTTCCCTCTCCCCTGCCACCTCCACCAGCTCATCCGGAGGAACCCCAAGACAAATACACTGAGGACAAAAGTATTAGGCCACAACTCTTAATTTGAATTCAGGTGTTTTTAGTCCCATTGCACATATGTATAAAATCAAGCAACTAGCCATGCAGTCTGCATCTACAATCATTTGTGAATGATTTGTAGCAAATTCACTGAATTCGAGCGTTACTGTAATGTGATGCCACCGTTGCAACTAGTCAGTTTGTGAGATTTCTTCCCCCTTGATATTCCATGTTCAACTGTAACTGGTTATTATTGCAAAATGGATGCGTTTAGGAATTGCAGCAACTAAGCCACAAAGTGGAAGACGATGTAAAGTTACTGAGCAGAGTCGCCATGTGATGAGGGGCATAGTGTGTAAAAGCTGCTAACGCAGTAGCTACAGAGTTCCAAACCTCCTTTGACATTAACATCAGCGCAAAAGCTTTGGATCAGGAGTTTCATGGCATAGGTTTCCATGGTCGTGCAGCTCCTGTAGGTGTAATCTGTAGGTGAACCTGTACTTTTGTACATATAGTGGGATAAAACAAACAAACACCAAACCTTCAGTATGCTGCATAAGCATCTGTACCTAGAACAGTAAAAAAATTTGAACTTTTTTGAGAGAACAATTAGCATGATGTTTCCTTCAAAACATATTCTTCCAAATGAGTTGTAGTTAAATCTAATTCAATCTAAAAATGTGGCTATTAATAGCAATGACAATAACTATAATAATAACAAAACCAATAATAATGTTTACTTTGATGCTAAGAAAAAAAAAGTTGCACTTTCCACACATGTATGCAGACTTCATATTTAATTTTGTGGAATTAAAAAATAATTTGAGCTTTTTTTAGACATTTTTGTGAATTTTTGCCATGCACATAACGAGTTATGACCAAAAATGTGACCTTTATTTTTAAACACCAAATTGTACAGAGTCCAGGTAAAGAAATTGCCTCAATGTGTTCCTAATATATTTCACGAGATCAGATAGCATTATTGATTTTATTTCAGTAAGAATGGGACAAATTTGGGGTCACAATGAGCAGATTGTTTTACTATTGGCTATCAACAAGTCAGTTCATCCAGGTTAAAATTTGGGCTAGATCTGAAGAAATTCCTAAGATACTGCATTCACAAGAATGGGACATAGACATATGCAGATAGACATGCAGAAAACATGAAGCATTATAGTTGTAGTCATCATAGTTTTTAGTGTTTTTATTTTTTTTTTTGAAGCTCAGACCCAGTGATAAGGAAATATTCATTTTCCTTTAAATAGATTTTCAGTTTAGTAGTTGTCACAGCCCCAGACCTTCATGCAGGTTTGTTGTATGCGTTTGCTTTTGTGGAGTTTTCCAGAAGTTTTCTGGGTGGAGACTCACGACATGGCTGTAAATGCAGAATGCCTGGTGATTGTTCTGCCTGGCTATTTAAAATCATGCAGGTCACCGCTCTTGCTGAATCTTCGCTCTGGTCCTGTGACCGAGTCTGTGCTCTCTCCATGACTCGTCACCCCCACTTGGTTCTTTCATTTGAGGTACCTTAATATACTTTTTGCACCCATGGCATGTCCTATACACTTGCCAACTCATCCATGCACCACTTTATGCCACTGATACAGACTTATGCATATACAGTATCATAGTTATTATTAAGTTTAATAAATCTTTAGTTATCCTCATACAGTTGGTGGCATGACTCCATTCTTTGTTGCAACCTACGAGCAGGTTGTAACAATTGGGGGTTTGCCCGGGATTTGAACCCAGGACCTCTCACAGATATTCAGGAAATGACTGCAGATGCAGGACACCTGGCCAGTGCTCTGCACACCAATTCAACTGTGAGAGTCTGTGTTGTGGCCCCTGCCACAACACAGTTGTCCATGCCGGGGCTGGTCTTGTTGCAGATCCGGCCCTGTGTGCCCGCTGAATCTGACCCCAGGTCCCGCTCACAAAAATCCGGTGACTTTTCAAAATAGACTAGTTCATTGACACTGGGCCGCCGCCGATGGTGATGATGATTGTGGTGGTTGTGCGGATGATGGTGGTTCAAAATTCCCGCTGCGTCTTTACTCTGGTCCTATGACAGTGTCTTGTCGACTTCATGCCTCAGCACCCCCCTTGGTTCTTTCATTTGGGTTATCTTAATTTACTTTTTGCACCCACATCATCTCCTATATACTTGCTAACTCATCCATGCACTGCTTTACGCCACTGATATGGACTTACCAACACATCATAATTAAGTTTAATAAATCTTTGGATATCCCTGTTTAGTTGGTGGCATGACTCCATTCTTTGTTGCAGCCTAAAAGCCAGTTGTAACAATGGTAAACAAAAATTAAATGACAAAAAGGGTTAGAAACATACCTTTAATTTGACACATCATGCTGATTAGTTTTATTGTAAATAGTCTGTGAATACATGTTTCTTTAAAAAGAAAGTGAGCGAGTGTGTAGAAACTTCAATTCCTTCTACATTTTCTATAAACTCTAGAAAAAAATTACCCATATTTGGAATAGCTGGCCTCCAAATTGTAATTACAGTAATTACTTTCAGAATGCACATACACTGGATGCTTTGTAAGGAAACTTAAGATATACCCAGACCAGATAAGACCACAAATCTGTGGTCAAGGGTAGAACCCCCCTTACAAGTTGCTGCTTGCGTGCAGAGAGAAATCCTGTTTAGTGTCCTGACTCACTTATATGTTCTGTCCCCTAAGGGAAGTGATGGAATCACTATCTCAAATGTGAGAATGCAAGAAATACACTTTCAAGGTAAACAGATGTGCAGTTAAAAGGTGGTATTTTATGAATCATGCGATTCTATTCCTAACCAAAAATGCAACTCTTCTAATTGTCTGATGCACCAACTGCATGTCGAGTTCAGCGTGCACAGTGCATCTTTCAATCTACTGATTTTAGTAAAAACACTACATGGATAAATAGTTGATGTGAGACGGTATGCTTCCAGTGACGCTGGTTGTGAATGGCACATGAGTGTTTGTTTACGCAAGCATGTGTGTTTCTTTTTGCGGGCAAATGCGTGACAAGTGACAGGGTGGGTGTATGCACGCTAGTATTATGTGTTCACAACAACCTAAAGCCAAGGTTGAGTAACCTACTCCAACTGCTGCTAGGTTTCTACAGTAGGCTTTAGTTGCAGCCCAGTTAAAGTTCAACTGATCCTCTCTATTGTTTGTAAGAAGCATTTCACGGAAATTAAAAATGCTTACTTCTTGCTTTAATGATTTCATGTTACTTAGAAAGGAACACTTGGCAAATGATCATATAAGAACCTTATCATATTTCATATATCATAAACACATATCATTATCCTTCATAAACATTTGTTTGATATTAGATTACTCAAAAGAGAGAGAAAAAAACATTAATCTTCATGAGAATAGCTCTAGCTTGTAAACGTGCAGAAACACCAGGCCTGGGCTTGTGTATGAGTTTATTTGAACAGTGGCTGTTATTTTGATAGAGAGCAGGCTTCCAAAGTGACTGCAGATTTGAGCTGAAACAACATCATGCTGGTGAGTGAGATTTATTATGTTATTATCCCTTGACATGAACTGGCATGTCACTTTTTAAACATTCTCTTATGTTTTCAAGGAGAAGGTCAGGTTCTTTTGCAATGAAGCCTAAATGGATACTCACAATGCATATAAATAACAGGAAGTGACATCTGTCTTCACTGTGCAAAACCAGGGCTTAATCTTGTAAATCAACATCTGTAAATGAAAATATTATGTTCCCTACCTAACATTAGTGGGGAAAATACACCAGTTTATCTCCCTCTTCTGTGAACAATACATTTTGAAAAGATTCACATATTTGGCCTGCATATCAAGACGTCAGCCAAGATATTCATCAGCTTTAACCTTAATTGCTTAATTGATGCTGTTTTATCACATGGCTGATAATGTAACAAGCTACTGTAATAAATAAAAGTTTGCATATTACTATGAGCAACAAGGCCACAGCATCCAAACTATAATTAGTGTTTTTGTAACTGCTGTGAATGCATGCATAAAGTATGCACACAAGAGATAGACAGCGAGTCTATTCATGTTTTTCTAGCAACTTATATTTTTTGTGAACGGGCATTTGTGCATTTAAGTGTGTTTTCAGTGTTTCTCTTTCTCTTCACTTTTAGGGCATGCTTGTGTTCATTTCAGTGTGCGGGCCTTTTTTGTGGCAATGTTTTGCAACACCCAGCGAATCTAGTTTCTATTGTTTGTCCCTATTCCCACCCATAGCTGTCTCATTAGCCACTGTCATGCTGGGTTGTTTTGAGCAAGCAATGGAAAGTAGGTGGATTACCATGAATCAAGCCACAGGTCTTCTTGGTAAAAATACTCTTGAAAGAGTATTTCTTTCAAGAGTAGAAAGAAAGAGAGAAGAGACAGAGACAGAGCGAGAGATCAAGGAAGAGTTCACACAACACGATGAAACTTTCTAAAGAAAATCATGAAGGAGGAGGCCAGACATAAGAAGACAGACAGTTAGCTGCTGGATGAAGAATAAATGTTCTTTTTTTGCTTTTTCCCTCAAGGGTTGAGGGAAAAGAACAAATGTGAGGGACCAGTCCCTACAAGAAAACTCAAGGGAAAGAACACTGAATGGTGCATTATAACAGTAATCCACATGTGCTGTGTATGCATGCCAGATGTAGAAAACTGCAAGTCGAGCAAAATGGATCAGCAGTATGGCCTTCAGTATCATAAACTGGACAACATATTATTGATGCCATGACTGCATTGATGATATGCAACCATGGTGCCCACTGAAACTCATCTTACTTCGAATGTGATTAGTAACTTTTTATCCACTTTGCACAACATCCATCCATTTTCTTCAGCTTATCCAGCTGAGGGTCTTGGGGGCAATGGCTGGAGCCTATTCGAGCTGTCATGGGGTGAGTGGCACAGGGAGAGCATTCAAACGCCACAGAGAAGGGCCCAAGCCAGCTGGTGGGCTCAAATCCAGGATCTTCTTGCTGTGAGGCTGCAGTGTTAACCACCACACCACTGTGCTACTCACTTTTTGCAACAAACATAAGCAATTTTCAATTAAATAGAAACAGAATCATACAAATAAAAGTTTAGTTTGGTTGCCTGTGATCTCTCAATAGAGTTTGAAGAAGGTGAGGCTTTAAATGTTCTAGAAGTAGTAAAATTACAATAATGAGTAATAAACAAATGATAAGGAACTCAAAAGAATTAGGTCAATCTTCATTTCTTTATTAGGCTACCACAATAAGGGTACATAACTGACACATATCTAGCCAAAACAAGACAAGAAAAAAATCTATTGCTAGAAATTTAACCATGAAGACAGTCCTACATCCATTAATATTTGTAATTCTATTTCAGATTATAAAGCTGGATAACAGCAGTGCTTCGACTGTGACCATAAACCTAGAAACAGAAGCAGAAAAGCTTTGTGATAAGGTAATGTTAGCATCCTACCAAGTATACAAAAGTCCCAGTGTGCAGCTTCAGAGCAGACAAATGCATGGGAGTCAATGGATGATTAACAACCACAGTCAAAATTGAATAAAAGCTACTTGAAAAGTTTTTTTTTTCTGTCCTCAAAAACGAGGTTTCAAAAGTTTGTTTTTCCTTACAGATTACACTTCTACCACGCATATGCAAAGTTCCATGCAATTAAGGCTTCCAGCCCTCATGCTGGGCTGCCCACAGTACAGTTTAGCAGTAAAGTAACTTCAGCCAGTACTTCATCCATTTCATGGCTTACTCCTAATAGTGTGCTATGAGTAATCAGACCAAACTCTGTAGGGACTACTTAGAATGCATGTTACAATTAATTTGGAAGCATTGCAATTGTTGAATGTCATTTTAGACATACGTCATAGATGCCCTGTATGACTCTAGATCAGAGAAGGCCACACAAGTGGCAAGTTAAATCCAATTAGCTGAAGCAGACCAATCCTTTCGGATTAAATTATTTCCATGTTATGTGCTACCAAGTGAGTTCACTGACTTAAAATGATATCAAAGCATTACTCAAAGTGTGTTGCAAGTCACTGATACACTACTGGGACTACATTCTACTCTTTACATTGGCACTTCTCACAAGCCTCTTTTCTGCCCTTTATAAATTGTTCTCTGAGTGATTCAAAATAGCCTCAACTAAACAACATTATCCAGAGATCCTCCACTATTCCTGTTTTCATCTGACTGCTTTTCCAGTTGCTAGTGTAATGGTTTGTCTAAGTAAGGTTGCATTAATCTTGGAATTATGTTGGGCCTAGCTCTCAAGGGGCACAAAGAGAACAGAGAGTCAGACTATGGTGAAACAAAGTTTCAAAAGTCAGTCAAAGATGTAAGAATGGGTGAAGAGAAGATAATGACTCGAGCTGGTGACAATTAGTTAGCCATTTGAAAACATCAAAAGCTCCCCAACAAATGTTGATTTGTCTGAAACCAACAGCAGACAGACAATGACCAAACCCAAATTTCTGTACTCTGATGGAAGGGAAGCAAGTCATCGACAGAGAAAAGATGACGGGCTTTTAACACTCAGCACTGATGATAATAGTAACAAGTGTCACTGCTGTGGACCACCCACTCCCCCAAATCTGGCAAACCACAGGAAACACTGTAACTCGTTCTGTATCTCTACCTCTTAGCCAATTAGTAATGTGTCAGCCAGACAAATGCACAAATGAGAATTAATCTGGAACCTCCAAAGACCAAGGGAGGTAATCCAACTGACACATCCAAAATGGTTGGATTGACTTTCGGTCACAATAAGAGCAATGAAAAGTAATAAATTGAAATTTTAAATGGTTGCTACACTGAAGATGCCAGCCATTATATCAAACCTCCCCCATGCTAGATAAACAGTTGTGAATTGTCTGGCACAGACAAGGGTGCTTGAAAATGTGTTTAAATGGGATGGAGGCCAGACACATTCTGTCTGACCAAATGAAACATGACCACTCAGATTCATCTGGTTCCCATGCTAGCTTAATTAGTTTAATCTAGCAATCTCGGAATTTATTGCCACCTGCAATAAATAACCTGCCATCCACTCTTTAATTTTCTTTCTGTCTGAGTTCCTTTTCTGTCCTCATCTGTCTCTGTTGACTGTCCCCATAGGGAACACTGAGTGCCATGTTTGATAGTAAGAGACTGCTACATGCCTGCTCTGATAGATGTGGAGAGATCTCGTTTTCCTCAGTGGAGTTCTCAATTGCACCACTCACCAGCGCTAATGTAGACAGCCTTAGGGAGAACTGGGCACAGAGAATTGTAACAAAAATTGTTACAGGAAAGAAAATATATGTTCCTCAGGAACAGAAGAAACTGAGAACATATGAGCCTGATTACTCTATTGCACCAAAAAGCAAAGCTAGTAGGAACTGTTTTTTTTTTTAACTCTAAAAACTGAAATAGTTCTCCCCATAAATAAATGTATCCTGTGTGTCAGCAATATTTTTCTAGTATCTTTTTTACATTCTAATTATTTAATACTTGTTTTGATAGTGTTTTGCATGATACTGGCTGATAAACAGTGATGCATGGACAAGGGAAGTAATGTGTTAAAATATATTCGGATGACTGATCACTATACTTTCTTTGCCATTTTGGTAGCAAAGATTTTGTTCCAAACTTTTTGCAGGACATTTCTTTCCAAGCCTCATGTTGGGATTACTAATTCATCATTCTTACACCTTGAGGAATTCCATTCCAAATTTAAATCCAATGTGACAGGAACAGAGAACATTCAAGGTAAATCCACATTATATCATAGGCCTCCCTTGTATACAATCCTTTCAGCTTCTTTACAAATACTTGATCTGCGCTAACACTGCAGTTTGATCTGTGTTATTAATTCATGCACGCTTCCACCAGGGAAGGATCGAAAAGGAAACAGGGATCATTTTTAGTGTGCCTTTTCTCATCCATAATTGAAAACGGAGGCCAACAAGTACATGCTTTTAACACCATTTGCAACATGTTCTGCTCGACCTAAGCTGGCACTTGCTGGATTTGAGTTCCACTTTCTTGAAGCCTGAGAGAGAATGAGATGGTGTAGAGAAATGTTATGTGCCTGCTGACAAAATCACTTTCACTCAACCTCACAGACACACACTTACACACACATACACGTACTACAAATCTTGTC
>JAMQGT020003674.1:0-18239 GCA_024447675.2 Pterophyllum scalare | reverse complement strand
GGCAATGGTTATTCTTTTAACCTACTCGTTCAGTTACGTATTGCTGTCACACGTCATACGTGTATTTTACATGCACACAGTCATTCATCTGCCTCCTTTACGTAGAGTAGTTCCTTTAGAGACAATTTAAAATGATTACAAGGTGAAAACTGCGGTATGGCATAATGAGACTCTCTAACTTAAACATATGTACAGTTTGGTGGTAAGTTGCCATCACAATAGATGACATGACAACAGAAGGCTCAAAGTACGGCTACTAGTCAGCCAGAAAAAGTAAGTCAGACTAGTATTCACACAGGAATGTTCAAGTTAACAGTTATTAAGTCCGTTTTATTTACATAGCACATTTCAAAATGACAAAAGTTGTCCCAAAGTGCTTTACAGGCACACTTATTTACACTCCACGTCTCCAAGAAACCAATTACAAAACACGGAACTCACAGAAACAGACAAAATAGTAAATGAATAGTTGAAAAAGTAGTAAGTAAGTAAATAAGAATAAAAATATAACAAAATTCTAACCATGGTAAAAAAAAAAAAAAAAAGCAATGGTCAAAACAATCAAATAAAAGAGCAATAGAAAACACTTACAATTAGTGTGACGAAACCACAAGGACCTCAGACTTGACTTAAAGCAACTGAAAATAGGTACGCCTTTAGAGCTGATTTAAAATTGTCAGTTGTTTAACAGGTTCTTGTGTGGGAAGGCAGACTATTCCAGAGCCTTGGAGCAATCGCAATATAGCCCAGTCGTGTTTAGTTTTCAGGTCAAGAAGAAGGCACTGAGAAAAGTTGCCTGAACAACTCGGTGACTGGAGTTAAAAGATCTGTAATATACTGTGGAGCTAATCCATGGAAGGCTTTAAAAGCAAATAATAAAATTTTAAAATCTATTCAAAACCTCACAGGTAGCCAGTGCAGCTGAGCTAAATCAGGAGTGATGTGCTGTCTTTTCTTTGTACCAGGTTAAGAGTCGAGCAGGTGCATTTTGAACCATTTGCAAATGAGATAGAGTGGAATTGGGCAATCCTGTGGACAGGGAATTGCAGTAGTCCACCTGAGAGGTGATATTTGCATGGATAACTGTCTCTAAGTCCTTTAGAAGTAAAACTGGCTTTAATTAATGATGGATCTTGGTTGGTAAGGAAGGAAGGAAGGAATTATCCAAAAAACAACAAGGTTTTTAAGTACAATTGGACAAAAGATCTATGGGAGGGGGTCACAGGAAGGAGTCACAGCCCTATTTAGTCACAGTGTGTGAGTACCCGGTGAGTCCTCTAATGGGAGTGGTGGGGGTCTGTTCACGTTCAGCTGGTCTACTGAGACAAAGTACGCAAGTTTTTGGAACACTTAATTGCTATTGTCCCAGATGTTTCCTTTTGTTTTATGAGTCTTGGTCCGATGTGCATATAAGCATGTGAAAAAAACTTTCTGTGTATTGTTTATGATGCCTGAAAGAAAGAGTGCAATGTGCAAACGCATTAAGCTGTCTCTAAAGTCAAAAGATTGTCTTAAACTGAGTTTTGTGGTAAGGAAACCTTGAATATGTAAATAATGTGTCCAGCACTTTTACAAGTTTAATAAGAGGGGAAAAAATAGAGCTATTTGGTATTCGTTATGTGGTTTTGATTAATAATAGAAAATAGTCAACAAAAATGAACAACTAAGACATTCAAGTGGAATCTTAGCCATACAAATGCCAAATGGGATCATTTTTCTGTCCTCCTTTTACTCAGTAATTTTCTCATTTCACCCGATATAATACTGATACTGAGACTGATAATGATAATGATGCTTGCAAGTTACTCAAAATTCTTCTTAAAGTAAAAGACTTGCCTCTAAAACAGGTTCTTTATGGCACAGTGCAATTTACTGGCATAGTCATCAAGTCAATTTTTGTAAGAATTGCATCTGATGCTTATTTCACTTTATAAAAACAGAAAAACTGCTTAGCAGTAAAACGCTGAGCACCATTAGAGATCATAAATTCTATCAAGCTCTGGGTGACTGCCACTTTAAGTGACAACATCTTTCCATTTCCAAACCTTTCCTGGTTCTGACACTTTTTATAATCTTTTAATTTCAAATTAGCTTAAAGCAATATTACTATACTCTCCCTCTACCTACAGGTTTTCGAGAGAGTGCCTTTGCGTATGCCATTGCAGCAGCAGGAGTGGTGCACGCAGTGGCCAATGCCTGCTCCATGGGCAAACTGAAAGCATGTGGCTGTGATGAGAAGCGACGTGGGGATGAGGAGGCTTTCCGTATCAAACTCCACCGCTTGCAACTTGAGGCCATCCACCGAGGGAAGGGTATGGTACATGGTGTTATGGAGCACTTCCCAGCTGACCTGCCAGGGCCCCAAGACTCCTGGGAGTGGGGCGGCTGCAGCCCCGATGTGGATTTCGGAGAGAAGTTCTCGAGGGATTTCCTGGATGCCCGTGAGACCTACAAGGACATCCATGCTCGTATGAGGCTGCATAATAATAGAGTTGGGAGACAGGTGAGTGAAAAGTGGACTGGAGCCCCACTATCAAAAAGTCAATCAGTGTTTGAGGTTTGATGTTAGTATTCACAAGCAACTTGCATGCCCAATACAGTATCACACAGTTCAGAGGAAGCCTTTGCCTTTACTTTCCCAGTGAAGAGCAAGAAGAAGTGCTTGTTTAAGGTGTATCCAGTAGAACTTCTCAGTATTCTTCCTTTACGCTTTAAAAAAACATCTGTCAGGACTAGTTTAATCTCAGTTGAAAACCGCAATTTACAGCATATTGTCAAAATGATGGAAATAAATGAGTGACATTTAAGAACTTGTAAAAGTAGCAACAGCTTAATAGTTCTGATGTATTTTCTTCTGTTAATTATTAGCAGATTACTTAAAAAAAAGAAAAACAATGTCTAAACGTAAAGGTTCAGTATGAAGACGTTTTAGTTTCTTGAGAGAGAAAAAATAGATGAACAGCTTTGTTTAAACGGTCGTCATATCCTGCTTGTCGTGTTAATTAGTCTCACATCAGTCAGGATGTCAAAGAGAGTAATGGCCATCCAAAGCACAACACGTCATTGATTGTGTAGTCTGCACTGCACTGTCTTTGTTGTATTTATGACATAGCACAATACACTGAATGACAAGTATCTGTATATTAGAAACTTTGTAACATTTTCAGCATTTTTCGCTGACCGGTTCTCAAACAATGGAATAGAAAGATGTAAATGACTGTGATAAGCAGTGGCAATGTCCAGCGCTGTGGGGGAACACAGAAAAGAAGCAGTGTAAATTGTTCATTGTTCCCTGTTTCCTCCAGAGTAATTTGAGCCTGTATCTTTTGATCAGTTTACTTCTGGTTTCCTTGATTATGCAGACAAAACACAAATGTGGAGTGTGGCGTTAGCCGAACTCAACAGCAGCTGGCCTCCCTGTAGTAGAGCACATGGTAGAAAGAGTAATAGAGGTGACATAACCTCCAGTCAGTACTGTGGAAATAGGAGAAAACAGGAGTGGGGGCTGAAATGAAATGAGTAAGGAATTAGGGGTTCAAGGAAAGAGATTAATTTGTCTTTTGAGTCCTCTTTTGTTTTGGATGTAATTAGTATGATCAGCATGGTTGGTTGTCTTTAATGTTAACAATATTTCAACATTTTGAGGTAGCAAACTGACTTGTACATAGTATATTAATTCCAGGTTTAATCTGGTGTTGCTCTTTTCTGTCAGTCTGTTCAACAAGACATAACCTCTCTTCTTGTGAGTTGTGGCTTTGAGTTCTAATAATATATATTCAAAGGAGTGAAATAATGCATTTTAAAAAGTAGCTGTTGCAGTGTCATATTTATAATACTGTCAGCTTTCTTGGGTGCACTTGCTTGTACTGAGTGGCAACCTTGATCAGAGATTTTGGTCCATATTGAGATGATGGCATCACACAAGTACTGCAGACTATTCAGCTACACATCCATGATGGTCATCCTTTATTCCACCACATCCCAAAGGTGCCCTATCGGATTGAGATCTTTGACTTTGAATACAGTGAACTCACTGTCATGTTTAGGAAATCAGCTTGAGATGATTTGAGCTTTGTGATATGGTGCACTATCCTGCTGGAAGTAGCAGTCAGAAGATGAGTACACTGGTTATAAAGGGATGGACAATATTACTCAGTTAGGTTTTGGTATTTAAACAATGCTAATTTGGCACCAAGGGGCCCAAAGTGTGCCAAGAAATTATCACCTACATCATTACACCACCAGCAGCCTGAACCATTGAAACAAAGCAGGATGGGTCAGTGCTTTTATGTTGTTTACATGAAATTCTGACCCTACCATCTGAATGTCACAGCTGAAATGAAGACTCAGACCGGGCACTGTTTTTCTAGTCTTCTGTTGTCCAGTTTGGTGAACCCATGTGAACTGTAACCTCAGTTTCCTGTTCTTAGCTTAAATGAATAGCAGCTGGTGTGGTCTTCTGCTGTTGTGCTCAGAGATGCTCTTCTGCATACCTTGGTTGTAACAAGCAGTTATTTGAGCTACTGTTACTTTCTATCAGCTTGAAGCAGTCTGGCCATTCTCCTCTGACTTCTGGCCTCAGCAAGGGATTTTTAGCCAGAGAACTGCTGACCACTGGATATTTTCTCTTTTTCAGACCATTCTCCCTAAACTCTAGTGATGATTGTGTGGAAAACTCCCAGTAGAGCAGCAGTTGAAATACTCAAGACAAGCCCATCTAGCACCAACAACCATGCTGTGTTCAAAGTCTCTTAAATCACCTTCCTTCCCCATTCTGATGTGAACTTCAGCAAGTTGTCTTGACCATGTCTGCATGCCTAAATGCACTGAGTTGTTGCCATGTGATTGGCTTATAAAATATTGTGTTAAAAAGCAGTTCAACAGATGCACCCAATAACGTGGCTGGAGAGTGTACGTTATATTTAGAAATTCCCAACTCTCCACCTCGCTTGCTCTCTTCCATTGCAACATACACATGCGCATACAGGTTAGTTAGCTAGCAGAGATAATTCAGTAACTAGTAAACATCCCATACATATTGCATGTTCGACTTGCTAGCTCAACATAACAACAACTGATGGAAACATTAGCAGCTCATTAATGTTTCCATCCATTGTTGCTAGGAAACTTAATAATATATCACCATTTCAATAATAAGACTTAATTTCAGCTAGAACATGTGTGTGCACTATTAAGCCATTTTGTAATGGATTTGTAACTCTGAAAATTAATAATGTTTTGCTAAAAGATATGTAAGTAATTGCAGGGAGTAGAAACACATTATTTTTTGGTGCAAATAAGTCCGTCGACTATCTGTAAAGCTAGCTAAAGATTTCAGTTTTAAACAACAGCTAGAAGCGCAGCATATATGAAACCTAAAATGAATCCCATATCTTTTTGAATCTTGGTGGTGTAGTCCTTGAGTTACCAATTTAAATACAGTTAACAGCTGAAATAAACAGCAGGTTTCACTTAGGCATGTGGGGATGGGCATATATCATTATCACCAACTTTAGTTGACTTTAGTTAATACCTTTTACAGAGGTATAATGACACAGATACCAATTATCTTATTAGCCTGATATTAAAGTGTTACTTTAGTATACATTTGGCATAACTTAAATTACACTGTGGATGTGACACAAGACCTCATTATATAATTACCAGCTCGCAAAAGACTGGCAAAGACAAGTAAAAAACTATAGACTTGCTAAAAATCATAGTCAATTATAGAAGTAGTCACATTTGTTTCGGCTGCGCTTTTTAGCACCAGAGTTTCTTAGCATCTACAAGAATGTTTGTTAAAACAACAACAACAACAACATTACAAAAAAGTTTATCAACCACACTTTCATCTTGCAGTTGATTTGTGACTTGGTGACTCGTGGAAAACCTCAAAACAATAGCTCAAAGAAAAGTAACCTATAACTGGCATTATACTGCTTTAATGCTGGTTCTGAGTGTGCATTATACATAATAATGCAAAATATTTTTGTTGATAAATTATTGTTATTAGCAGCATGGGTCAAATGACACCTAGTGCTTCAGACCTATCCTTTTTGACAGAGACCTTATGGCCCCTAATGGTCTTTTACCAATGGCATATCTGGTAGATCTGTTCATCCATAACTGAAAACAAAACAAACTCTTAGCTAGAATGGAATGAGATTATTTTGAAATTGCAAAATGGGCCCAGTGCATAATTATTAAGCCTATTTATGGGAAATGGGCTTACATTTAGTATGCATATATTGTACCAATACCACACCAGCTACAGGGAGCTTCTCAAAGGGTCTGACTACCTTGTTAAGTTGAGATAACTGCTTAGATGAGTATAACATACAGAGGCCATCACTTGCCAGAAAGAAAAGTTGGGATCAGAGAGAAAGGGAAACCAAAAAAAGGAGGTGGAGTAGAGTGTAAGGATAGAAAAAAGACAGGGAGGAACAGAGGACAAATTTATGAGTCATCACAAAGGTGTTACTGTGAAATACTGATAGGTGCAATAAAACCCTTGCAACACACACACACACACACACACACACACACGCACGCACGCACGCACGCACGCACGCACGCACGCACGCACGCACACACACACACACACACACACACACACACACCTGCACTGACCCTAGAATCAAACATAAAATGCTGACAGGTGGGGCCTCAAAATAATGGCTACCCTTCTCTGTGTGTCTTCTTCTCCCACCTACCCACCATCACCACTTCACCTCCCTCCAGCCCACGCCCCCTGTCCAACTCCCCCTCTTTCAGTGAAGTAGTTTTTTAGCAGAGGAATGCGGTGGTTTTTAGTGGGGTGTGCATGTCGCCTCATGCCCACCCCAAGGTTCTCACGACGTCCCGTCTTGTTTTTAGCCGTAATTAGTGGCTGCTGGCAGTTTGGAAGACAGATGTTTAAAACCCTGCAAAAGATTTTAGACTTCAAACACCAGGGCGGAAAGTAGAAAGAGATTCGCCCTTCCTTCCTTCCCCCTCTTCCCCCTCTCCTACGCCGCCTCCTCCAACCTCTCTGCAGCAGGCTTTGCTGCAGAAATAATACTGCACACTTAGGGGAACAAGAAATATCACTGTATCATTAACACTTTACATACATGCACATGCTTCACCTTCTGCTTGATTATACTTAAAATGATAACCAATTTAATTAGAGTAAGATGTTTTGCAAAAAAAAAAAAGAGAGAAAAAAAGCCATTTAATAGTTATTACAGACAGATTCTCTCCAGTCCCTCAAGCACAATTCTTCCTTTCGTTTATTCTTTTGTTTATTTGCAGTCAACCGAGTAGTTATAAGAGTCATTGTAAAAGGCTGGGCTACATGTTTTAAGAGTTTATGACATGGAAGCCATCATCCTAAAGTAAATTTCTTGGCAATGTCTGAGCGTTCTTATCAATCATTTAAACAGCACACCTCAAAACAAATGCTTGGCACGCTTTCTTGTGTTCTTGTTGCAGAGCTTAGAGCCATTTCGAGGTTCTGTTGAATCCTGCCTGTTCATTAGGCAGGTGGTGACAATGCTGGCTATGTAACAGTCTGCTGTGTTTCTGGCAAGCATCTTCTGGTAATTATAATTTACCATCAGGGCATGACTTCAGGGGAGTAAGACGAGCTGGTGTGTTGCTTTTCTCAGAGTAAACTATACTGTTCAACTCCTCTTCAACCCGCTTTCTAATATGTACAATTGACAACTCACACTTAAACATTTGTAAACATTTGAACATTGGCCCTGACTAAATCAAAAAGTTATGTTCATGAGAGCACTTGTGTCTTTGGCATTTTATGGACTCACGGTGATCTTCAAAAGGTGCATAAGTGAGCTTGAAGCAAGTGCAACACAGTGTGACAGGGTGCGACATCGCAGTTTCTGCTTTGAAGTAACTTGCAGGGCATTTTCATCAACTATACTTGCAAGCGTGTCGGGTTATGATAGGATAAATAGGTACGGTATGTTTGTAAGAGGGACTTAAGCCAAATCCTTAAGATCTGATGGGATTGGACAAAAATTGGAAACGGCTTAGCAAAGATGGTGCAATATACTGAAGAGGTAGGGAGTTTTGGCATCTACCCACTCATCCTTTACAAGCATTGTTAAACCAAGAGTGGGAGGACATGGAGAAGTGTATGGTATTGTTAAGTAACACTGGCAAAGAAAATAGCTTGTAATTAGATTCAATAAGCCAATGTTCAGCATTATTTCTTTCGGTGTTGATGTTTCCAGGCAATTAAAGATTTACAGTGTGAATGTCAAGGCATGACATTCCTTCAACAGGACACTGAATAACCTGCAAGATTTATTAAAATCATGATTAAGTCATCACAAATCTGAGCCGCAACCCTTCTAGTTCCATCTCTACCAGCAAAAGCAGGACTCTCACATCTCTTCATGGCTAATATAACCCTTGAGGGATGACAATCTGTTCTTTGGAGGCCGTGTATGTTAATGGACTCAGAAACCACACAAAACCAAAGTGTGTGTGATCAAAACAGAAAGATTCGTCCTGTGCTCCTTGGAGGCCATATCATCAGTGGCAGGCAGGGCATTCCTGAGTCCTGACAGTACAAATGCAGAGTATTTGATCTGATCTAACACACACTTCACGGCACTTACACATAAGTGCAGACACACACAGACGCACACAGGAGTATACAAGGAGGCAAATGCTTCATTGTTAAAGGTCAACAGGTGGAAGTGCTTATGTTGGTAATAACATTTTATTAGAGTCTCTAAATGAGAGTTGTGGACATGGTCTGCAATTAACAGTGAGTAAATGCTATGCACACACAGACACAAACTCACACACAGTACAGTGCAGTTCTCTGTGTAGTGCAGATATGCATTTGCTCCGCAACAGCATGTCACTGTGCTCGCATGTTTGCGTGTGTGTTTGTCTGCATGTGCTTAACTGTTCTTTTGAAGCGAGGCGTTTGATTTGTTTAAAGTGATGTCTGGGTTTAATGTGTTGCTGTGGGATTTGTTTGTGTGCTTTGATATCGCTTCGGCTTGCTGCTCGGCTTTAAAAGTCCTTTAGTAGGTTTTCTTTGAACTGACAAACACAAGGCAGCATGCAGACTAGTCTGCTGTTTATCCGCTTAAATGGGTCGATGGTGGGACACACAGACGTTAGATAGGATTTTCCCAAATACAGTTGGTGGTGATGACACAGGGATCGGCCAATGATTAAATTCAAAGCGTACAACAAAACAAGGGATATGATTTGTTATTACTGGCAGTGATATCTCTGAAATAGTCTATAAGATGATTTTACCGGGTTGTTATCATATTGTAGAAAGTGTTTTTTTTTTAAGTAGATGAACAATGATGAAAAGTTGAAATAATCTTATGTAAACCGTATGAAGATAGAAACAAGTTACACGCACAGACACATTAAGACAATCTGATTTTGGCCTTTCTTGTCTGTGCCAAGCTGCAGTTCTTTCCCAGTGCTGCAAGTCATCATCGATTGTCTTATTACAACTGAGTCAGTAGTGACTCAGTACCGATTGAGAATGATAATACTGGTTTAACATTAGGCTAAAAGGAGTGTAGTAATAATTTGACCTTTTGCATACTGCAGTCCTGGATAACAGTGTGTGTCATGGCAGGGCTGCCACAGGCAAGTGCATGCAAGAAATGGAAAAATACCTCATTAACTTTGTATGTTCTAGCAAAAAAATAAAAATAAAAATCATTAAATTACAGAGTATTATTAACAGGCATTTTCTTGTAGCACAAAACAAAAAAAATCCATTAAATATGTAATAATAATAATAATAATAATAATAATAATAATGATAACAGCAACAGTGGACTGGCAAGTTGTTCAGGATGTAAACCCCCCACCCCCAATTCATGGACATGAATGGATAAAAATAATAATAAGGTGACATCATGTAATCGCTGCATGTTACTGCCCTCTGTCCTCTTTCCAGTAAAGACATAAAGTGCCAAAAATACTCTTTTGCATTCTTTTACCTAATTAATGCACTCTGACCCATGCTCTCATAATAAGCCTCTGATCTTTACTTTACCTCATCCACCCGTCCTCATGCCACAGTAGTCTGCTGGTACTTTTCCCTGGTGTACTGTATTATGTAGCCTACGGTCCTGGTCTGCCACCAACATGCTGTATTTGATCTCTGTCTGGGGTTGTTTTATAGATGCCTGTCTACGCTCTAGCCAATTAAAACTTGCCAGATGTTTGTTCCTAACTGTGGTCCACCATCGACTTTGAAGAAGTTACATCTCTAGTGTATGTGCTGGGTAAACCAAAGTATTAGTCATTAAATAGCATAAATTTCCACTCCAATAACCAATGGTCTGAAAGGATAATATTTAATGCAGATAATTATTCTTCATCAGGTGTTTTACAAGGATTTAAGACCCAAGAATGCAATGAGCCACAAATTCAGGCCTCTTCTTTTTTCTCTACAAATTTTGTTGTTGTTTCATTCGCTTAACATGTTGTCCTATTTTACCCTTCCCAAACCCTGGCTGTAGGCCCTGATGAGTACCTGGACACATTACTATACGTCATTGTAACTAAAGTATTACTTAAGCTGTGTAAGAGCTACAATCTCTGTATATGTCCCATCTCACGTTCAAGATCATCAATGTTGACAGATTTTATACTGCTAACCACAATCTAATCTATATGGCTGATAGGCAAGTGATTTGTGACAGCCCCCCCCCCCGACACACACACACACACACACTCTCTGTTTCTCTCTCAAGTAGCCTTTATGTATTAATCAGCGTCAGGGCTGCAAAGAGATAATCCTTTGTATCATCTCCTCCTCCTGTCAGCCTCTTTTCCTCTCCCCTCCCTTCATCTCTGAATTTACTGTACACCACCTGTCAGTCTGTCTTGCATTCCTTCCTCCACAGGCCCTAAATATCCTCAGGGTTAATTTTCAGGATCTAAAATTAGCTTTCTTTCCTGTTTTCACATATGCAACAATATATTTCCATTAAAATAAAAACATTTAATCAACATATCAGAAATAATCTCAGTACAGAATAACATGCCTCAAAACACAATGCTGCTGCTATGTCTGCCGTGCATGTCTCTTGCACATGTAGTGTAAAGCTGCTGGCAGAGATGACAAGGTCAGTAAGATATTTGGGATTCATATTAAATAAACAAATGGTGGTCAATATTGATTTTTTTTTTTTGGTTTTCTTTCAGACAAGGGTTATGTGATTAGCGTGACAAACCAGGTAAGGAAAACTGGTAACTGGTAAGACAGACTCAGGCAGTGAATATGAGTGTCTGTGGCATCTTTTTGTGCCTGAGTAGAGTAAATGCTAGATGTAAATGCAGAAAAAAGTTCTGCCTTTTAAAATAAAAATGTATTGGGCATCATCTAAACACATGTAGTTACATATATATTTACATTTTTCTGCATTAGCTCGGCATGTCTTCTATGTTGCACAGAGTAATTGTCCCAAGGTGCAGATCAGTAGGAGGAACTGTAAGAAACTAAAAGGAAAAAATAACAACCTTTCATCTGGTCATTAATCAAAACAGCCTAATTCTTATAGTCATCTCGATCTGGAAAAGTACAGTCAATATGCTGATAAATGAAGACGGACAGGGGAAGTTCATTATGTTATTTTAGACTGGCGTCATTTATAAATGGAATAAGTCAACAAGTGCCTTGAGTTTTTATTTTGTTTGTTGTCTGTCATTCCTTCATTCATGAAAAAGAGAGATTATCTCTCAGACCAAAACTACCATCAATTAATAAAGTAGAAAAAAGTATATTGCATTATCAAAAGTTAATGTAATTCATCTGGACTTAATGCTGTGTAAAAATCACTCAGTCTCATGCACTTGTCTTTAATTCCACTTGCACAAAACCAGTGCTCTTCTGTCAGATGGCTCAGCACAGCACGTCACACTGACAGGACACTTCTGATACAGCAAGAACAGACAGCTTCCCTACTTCATTTTACCTCTTAAGGTTCAGAATCATCTGCATGTCAAAAGAATATCTGACATTTCCCACACACATAAATCACTTTTCACCAACAGTTATTTTCTTTTGTTGAGGTTTTAGGAGCTTGCCTTTGAGAACAGGGTGTGCACCATGCCTCATGTTTAAAGAATAAATACACCCTGAAAAAGAGCTCAGACATTATTCCTTTGATGCTGCATTGACAGATGTGTTAGTATTTAAATGAAAGTTGTTTCCCTATTAATGTAACCAACTGTTGCAAGTTGCAGCAGTCTTCATAAAATTGGACACCAAATATAGAAATGTGTTGCAAATCTATCTGGCTGTGTTTGACAGAAGTCAATCAGATTTTCAGTACGCAACTTTTTATATGAAAAATCGAAAGCAAAACCAAAACCAGCCCTGCACTCTTAATATTGCTGCATCTATCCAATTTACCACTCGGAGTAGTTTGTGGGTTTAAAAAAAAAAAAAGCAGAAAAATTTTTGCCTAGACATTAGTGTGACAAGGATCAAAATGTGGTAGTTACAGAAACTACCACAAAATCAGTTGCAAATATTTGTTTTTCTTTGTGTTTCGATGGTTCACAAGTCAATTTAAATCAGTTTTATTTATGGTGTCCTGTTTACCACAACAGTCAGCAGGTAAGGTAAAGAGTTAGAGAGGACTATGACTGTGATCCAATGGCCTATAGCTGGTGCACAAAACACTACAGGTGTGTAGCTGAGATCAGAATGAAGCTGAAGTGTGGTTGAAGAAATCATTGGCACATGACTAGCGTGAAACGTTTCAAAGATGGACTTTAGTTATGAATGCTAGGGTATGATAGCCACTGTTCACCAAAGGGTTGCTTGCATTCCAGTCATAGATGTATGAAGGAGACATACTGTGTTTAATGATGCACCTTTATTCATTCAAAAGTTGTACATAGGAATCTCTGGCACATTTCTGCAGGGTTCCTCACCTCTTTGACTCATTGAATATGCATATTATCAACCTTCTCCAGCTGAGGATGCTGTCAGCTCTGTGCACACTTAAATCAAACCAAAATGAAACACCCATAAGAGAAAATTTTTAGAATAATGCAGATAAAAAGTGTGTATGGGATAATGTTTTGGGTGCATCATGTCATGGGTCAGGAAGTTGTTGTGACATGGTGTGGCCACTATGCCAGGTCTCTGTGTGGATTTACTTTGCTGCACTTTGTTTAGATATTGAAGCCAGAACTGCCGTGCAACTGTCTGGAAATAATTTTGAAGATATCACAGCAAGCATATCTCCATATGCATTGTGTACCTCAAGAAAATGTTTTTTTTTTGGAGATGCTGCTGTTCTTCATAATCTATTCTTCTCCTGCAACAACAGTTTCTCATATTTAGAAAGAAACTCTCTTTTAGCTAGTTGTTTTACTGTTCTTTGAAACCCCTGTCCTGCTGTGAATATACCATCAAACAGTAGCAATGTGGATGCAATTATGACTCCTAGGTCAGTTTGTCTCTTTAAGGTTTAAGTGGGTTGGAGCGTTTCATGATTACAGACTTTGCTGTGTGTTTAAGGCCAGCACGTTTGTGATTCTGGGGTTGCCTCTGGCCCCATGTAAAAACTGAGCCAGAAGTTACAGTCTGAATTCAGTGCAAGTGCTTTTTGAGCAATTATAGTGTTGTTTACCATAAAGTCTTACAGCGTCTAGTATCTCCTCGCCACTGATCACAGTTTCTTTAAACTTTCCTGTCAACACTCCCAATAACAGTGTAACTATGTTTATACAAAAAGCACACTTCTAAGTCACTTTCTGTTATTGTAACACATTATGAACATACAGTGATAGACAAGGTGAAAATATTTTGCATTCTTTTCATAATTGTTATAATACATTGTCTAAATCACTTTAAAGTGTAGTATCAGTGCTTCTAACATTTCATTTTCTCAACTTAAAAGGTTCATTACTGACAAGTTTGAGTGACCAAAGAAAGCACATTTCCAGACATAAACATGTATTTAAAAATGCTGTAAATTTTCCAAAAAGTAAGATTTTGCAGTTTTAAATGGATGCATCACATCCCATGCACAAAAGGTTTTGTGACATGACCTGATTACTGGTTATTTCATCCCATTACTCTTCTTTTTAGGATTACTAATCACCTTAGTTGTGAACTTTGTTTCTGTATAAAACAGAATAATTTTAATTTTGTGTGCATTTCATATGCTCATCATAGGCAAAGCACATCATGAAAAAAGCATGCTGCTCCCCCAAAACATTACAATTACCCCTGAATAAACAGAGAAGTGCAAAGAGATATACTATAAGCCTAACTATAGGCCTTTTTGATAATGCTTATAGTTAGGGTTGGATCAGGTGACCCTGAACCATCCCTTAGTTATGCTGTAATAGGCTGGTTCTGCAGGAGGTTTCTTCCTGTTAAAAGGGAGTTTTTCCTTCCCACTGTCACCATCTATATAAATAAATTGAATTGAATTGAATCTATCCTAATTGGCTAGATTTTAATAGGCAACAGGATTGTAACACTTAAAAAGCACATTAAGAGTTTCTCCCTCCTGTTTTTTTCCTCTGTACTTTGGCTGCTGTTTTTCCTCTTTAACAGATGAAATGCTAGATGTTTTTACCAAATCTACAACCAAAGAGAGTTTAACAATAGCAAAACCAAAAGAACATGTCAAAAATATTTTTTAACTTGTACACAGAAGCATGAATACATACACTTACCCACACTCTCAAACACCTTTTCTGAAACCATGTATTGACTTTTGTCTGATTCTGCATAAAGTGATCAAGTGTCAGTGAAGTTCAGGTTTTTTATGTGTGTGAGAGAATAATCACCCTTATTGCTAGCACATGTGTAGAATGCCTTTAATTGTGCAAATGTCCAGCCTGCGTCAGTGTGTTGATAGGGGTGGCAGCAGTATCATCTGTCAGTACTCTGGGTGGCCTGGTGTTCCTGTTGGTAATTGGATCTTAAAGTTTAGGACTGTTGATGACTGATAAACACACACACACACACACACACACACTACTGAGATGGACAGAGGCTATGCCATGTATGATATATAATGTATGCAGGTCCTGCACTGTTTGCTCTAACAGGATATTTTGTGTTTGTTTATGTGTGCAGATTTGGATTGTAGACATTGTAAACATTCTTTGAGCCTTAATGTAAGAATAAAATTGCATGGAGTAGTGCAGTGTTTTCATATACTGTGTCAGGGCCTACAGTGAGTGGTTCAGTGAACAGATCTAGTTGTTGATGTCCATGCAGTTCAGTTGGCCAGCCTTAAACTATTATAGTGAAAATATGTGAATACTGTTATGCTTTGATGCCTAATGTGCAGCTACATGTGGGTGATGCTTGGAGTCATTACCTGATGCCAAAAGATGAATAATGACACCACTATCTGTTTGGGTAATACCTGCATACTCGGGTGCTATTTGATATCAGCATGTTTAACAACATACTCAGTCAGACCACCTGGCTTTTTCAGTATGGAACCAATGCCTCTTCAGGGATTTATCTTATTCATTATACACTGGAACAGTGGCTTGCATAAAAGAACAAATGAAAAGAAGTTAAATAAAGTGAATACCTGTATGTTAGCCTTAAAATGCGACCAGCAATCAAGAAAGTAGTAATCATGAATCTCTGAATTTCTTTTTTTCCCTTCTCCTTGTTCTCTCCCTCGCCTCTGCTTACTTCCTCACTCCATCCCACTCTCTTTTTTGTCTGCCTTGTCTATGTTTTTCCCAGGTGGTGCTCGACCACATGAGAAGGAAATGCAAATGCCACGGGACATCAGGGAGCTGCCAGCTGAAAACCTGCTGGCAGGTCACTCCAGAATTCCGGGTAGTGGGTTCAATCCTTAAAGAGCGCTTCCCACATTGCCACGCTTATCAAGGCTCATAACCGGAACACCGGACAGCTGGACCACTCCCATCACAACCACCACAACCATCATCACCATCATCCGCACAACCACCACAATCATCATCACCATCGGCGGCGGCCCAGTGTCAATGAACTAGTCTATTTTGAAAAGTCACCGGATTTTTGTGAGCGGGACCTGGGGTCGGATTCAGCGGGCACACAGGGCCGGATCTGCAACAAGACCAGCCCTGGCATGGACAACTGTGAGAGTCTGTGTTGTGGCAGGGGCCACAACATTCTGCAGCAGACACGAAGTGAACGTTGCAACTGCAAGTTTCACTGGTGCTGCTATGTGGTCTGCGAAGAGTGCAGGATAACAGAGTGGGTCAGTGTCTGTAAATGAAGAAACACACACCAAAAGGCTAAATAAACAAAACAGTGCAACAGAGACATTTTTAAATCCAGACTATTACTTTGAAATGGGAATATGACCATAAGTCATGTGCCCCATTCTTTTTTGCGGTGGACTGCAGTTTTTCTTTGCAGAAAAGATGTGCAAGGACAGAGAGTGAAGCAGTTGAGCCAGCAGAAAGATAGAAGTGTATGTTGGTAAAGAGTGTGCACGTGCAGCATATGTGAAAAGGTGCCACAACTCAAAGGCCTTGGATGTATACTGCCTTCATCTTGAGGACAAAGAACATAGTAATATAAAGATAAAAATCTTAAATAAAATATATTTTGACTGGCACAGAGCTGCATGAGAGTCAAGTGAGCAATGAGGAAGTTTAAAGTAAGTAGTAGATTGCAAGCAGACAGAAAATAGAATTTCTTCATTGCAGGAGGAATATAAGATCTGCATGAAACTTAAAATCAAGTATATTTTTGAAACAGATCATACACCAAAAAGTTGTCCCTCGAGCCTCAATTACCAGTACCATCGTATAGAATATACCTTGCCTTGTATCTGCTTGATGCAGAGGCAAATGTCAGGACTCATAATGCACACAATTTGACATAGCACTACATATCTGGAGCATTGAAGGATTTTGTACCTTGTTCAAGGACATTTCATAATTTTCCATATTTATTTATAGCAGCCATCATGTTGCACATAAGAATACATCAAGTGATTGTCTGGCTCAACTGAAAGTCAGTATTAATATCCCTGCCAACACTGATGACATTTTTTTTAATGCAGTCAAACAGTTTATTTTAAAAAACCCAACAACAACAAAGAGGTAGAGTGGATTCTATAACTGAGACTCAGAACAGACTTGTCTATTCAAATTACAATGCTGCATTAATGGCCAAATATTTTGTAAGAAATAATGACCTCCTTAGAAAGATTACAGCAAAGACTAATTTTGAGTGGCGGAAGTTCAAGGACCAAAACTCTGATCTGAAACTCTTGTTGGCGCTGATTCGAAATATCATACTCTAGCAACCAAAAACACATCCTTTTCTTTAACGGTGGCCATTGAGATAAATGTTTCCACAAGTAAGCTTCAGACAGAGTAAAAACAAGTACCACTTCTATACACTATAATATTCATTTCAACATCACTGTTTGACAACCATTGAGGCACAAACTTGTACCGGTGTATTCAGAAATCCTTTAAAATATAGCACAAATACCTGGTCCAGATTTACATCATCCAAAATGTGTGGTCTGTGTTGTGTGTGGTACGCGATGTAAGAGGACTGTCAGAGTGCACAGTAGACCTTCATTTAAGGAGAACAGTTTTCACCGTCAACATGATATGACCAGCACTGTAAATAAAAATTAATAATGCTGCACCAAATCATCAATAATTTTTAAAGTGCCTCAGGAAACTGAGTGCGCACAAACACGCTCCAGTTCCTCACAGTCTAAACATCCAAAACTCATCAATCAAAGTGTTTCCTGTTTTGTGATGCAATGTAATGTGTGCAACACTGTAAGCTTTGTGTAATATATCTACACTCACCTACTTCACACTTCTTTGATGTGTACTACAGGGATATTCTGAGGTCAACTTCAAACTATATAAAAAGAATATTGATATGGTTTTCTGCCTATGCACATTTATAAGATCATATTTGGTTTCAAGAAACCGGTATGAGTAAGGCTCCTTATCAGACAGTGTAATTTATTTCAAGCAAATATATTTCTGTGTTGAAAGCAGAGAAAAAAAATATCTGGATTATGTTTCCAGTGTAACTGTTTATTTTGATTCTGATAAGTAGTTTGCACATACTGAACTGTGTCCAGGAAAACTCTGGGAAGATATCAGCAATATGCATTTGTTCATGTCATAAATGTATGTACGTATTTTTTATGTTTTAATATGGTTATTATCTAAGTTATTTTATTTTTGTGGATAACTTAATATTTGTAAGA
>JAMQGT020003673.1:0-34867 GCA_024447675.2 Pterophyllum scalare | reverse complement strand
TATGTTATGTACCTGACCTTGGTTCAGTTAGTATTGCTACGATACAGTTGCCATTTGACTCTACAGCTTTTTATTAGCACTATAAATATGCAGCAAATCTTCAATTACATTTTTAAAAGCTCATCTTGAAGCACCACTATCAGGCCAATCAAGATTTCATCGAGGACATTAACCTAACCATCCATCCGTTTTCTTCCATTCAGTTTTTTGTCTTGTTTTGTCTTGTGATCTAAACCACACAGTAGCATAATAATGACTAACTTCATATTGTGAACAGGGTCATTTGAGAGATTTTTTTTTATTTTATTTTTTTTATCTTCTTCCCCACTCTGTAACATTATCTTTTCACATTCGGGATGCTCAAATGTACTTTTATTATGAATAATTAAACTTTACATCTTCCCTCTGCCACTGTGTTTATAATAGGCTAAACAGAGCTCTGTAGCTAGCTATGAGGTATCATTTGATGAATATGAGCTGGCCCAACTTCACTAACCTTACAAAAGTCATCTGAATTTAGTTGACTGTCTTTTATACTTTATACTTAAAGTTAAAACAAAGCTGTATGTTTTGGGGATTTTTACAAATACATGGTATATCATCCTTACCTATCAACTAGCTTGCTAATTTACTGCTAACATCTAACTCTGCCAAACCTTGTAAATCCCCTTTTCATACATGCCTGCATAGCATATTGTAACATCTGGGGAAACAGCCACACTGATTAATTTATTGAAGGCAAAAAATAAAAATTTAAAAAATACTCTTTTTTTTTTTTTAACTCTCAATGGAGCCTTTGTGCTTTGCTTTTGAGAACTGAAGGAGCATTTGTACCCAGAAATGGCTAATGACGCCAACAAGTGAAGCAGCTTGCTAGAAGTTAGGGACAGCTAACAACAGTTTGAAGCAATCATTGACATACTGTACGTGGACATACAGCAGTGTCTTTAAACTCTATATAATTGTAACCTTTTATCAAATCTGAACTGTAGCATCAGAAAACATACTATTGCCTTCACGTCAATCTCTTCAAACTCAAAGATGAAATGGAAATAAATGTTATATGTTCTTTGATATTGTGTGTGTGCATTTTAAATCTTTGTTTCTAATAAAATCTAACAAATAAAACTAGAATTGCCCATGTTGGGTTTTGGATTTGCTTACCACGCTAGCCAACTAATGCCATTTGCATTAGCATTTGCTAAAAACCAGACCGTATTTTTACCAGAAAACATCAAGGGCAAAATATAATTCATAGATCTGTGTAGCTACTGTTTTTATATTTGGACAAAATGTTTATTTCTGCCTCTTGGCAGTTTTATGGCTTTTACTGACTTGTATATTTATATATATATATATATATATATATATATATATATATATATGCATGGATATCTATAAATTGATTGTATAAAATCTTATATTTATATGGGGCAGTTTTGCCTGCTTTTCTGCATCAGTATCTGCAGTACACATAAGGGGCTGTTTGTTCCTATCCTGCTCGGTGTGTGTGTGTGTTTGTGTGTTCCTTCATCCTGTCCGGTGTCAAGCCAAGGGCCCATCTGGCTCCTGTGAGGGCCACTTCTTCACGGTGCCTCAACCTGATTCATGGGCAATGGACAGCTTCAGCTGCTATCCCACTTCCACCATTATGCAAAAAAAAAAAAAAAATACTCTGCATACCTCCCAGCTCCCACTGCTCTCCCACTGACAGGCAAACTCTGCAGAGATCCAATATTTCTTTGAGTAAGTAAAAAAAAAATGTTGGCCAGTATTTCACATCTGCTTCTGTCCATCTGATTTACGAAATCACTGCTTGTTCTCTTGACCCGGGAGTTCCAACGCAAAGCCACCTTTGCCTTTTCCTCTGCTTTTGCTCACCCCCAGGGAATTCCAGTTTTACCTCTGTTGTCATGAACCCATTGTACCACGCCCTTATAGAAGACCGTGTGCGCAAATTACAGCCAACTTTCCTCTCCATGTTGTTTTTCCCTTTTCCCTCTGCATCTTAATCACTCGCTCTCTTTCTCTTGTCTTTTCAGCTTTCACACTCATCAGCGTGACATAACCACAAATGCAGGGTTGCTAGTTTGTCCTCAGACTGCCGGCCAAACCTCACGGCATTGGGCCGTGTAGATCGTGGGCGATTCTGTTGCACAATCCAGAGCTATGAGGCACATAAAGTCTCAGATATGCACTCATAGGAACTCCCCTGTCAATCATATTGCAAGACCACAGAGCCCGTGAAAAGACAAAGGCAAATGAATTACATAAATTATGAATGGATATTGACGGCCGGATTGGATTCATATCCTCTGCTGATGTGGCAGTATGGTAACATGTGACCTCTAACACACTGCACAGAGGGGTGCATTACCTCTGCATGTAGCTGTTAGCTAAACACCCCAGGACAGATTTTTACATCCTTCTGACTGTAGTTCAGGCCTGTAATTTCCAGGTCACTTACCTTTCAGCTTGGTAATTTTGGATTTGTAGCAACAAACCAAGTGACTGATTTCCTTTTCTTTTCTTTTCTTTTTTAAAAAGGGGAAATTTAACATCAAATTATAATTTAAAAAACTCCTCATGTGCACTCTTTTTTCTTAATTTACTGTCTACTTTCCTTTCTCTTCACTTCACCCTCTTAAAATGTTATATTAAATAAACTGTTCCTTTTTCTCATGAACTCAGTGTAATTAGATCAAATGTCAGTCATTCCAGGTCACCTGATGGCTCACGAGTTGAGTTTTGATGCTTAAAGCATTTAGGTAGCTCAACACCCAACAAATTTTTCTCCTGGTTTTGATATTTTTTATTAACAGTCATAATGCAGTGCATTACGATTAAAAATTGTCCATAAAACCTGATTTCAGCTTCACATAGAAGCTTTGTTGTGTGTCTCAGATGAGTCACATGGACTTGTCTCATAACATTACAATGATGCAAGTGTAGTGGTATCAGCTTCAAATGCTCCACATACTCTCTAGGCGTACCGGCCTGCCGGCTGCAAGCAATCTAGGACTAATTAAGAAGATCAAATGAAAATCTTAAGTGGTTAAATGGTGCATATTTCTGACCACATTTCTGAAAAAGTTGGTACTCTGTATAAAATGGAATTAAAGACAGAATGCGCTGTTTTTGAAGTTTGCTTGAATTTTTTTAACTGTACTGATGTTAAATGTTGATTTTAAGGAAAGAATATAAATCCACAAGCAAACATTTGGTAGACAGAGAACTATAAAATCCTGACCCTATGTTTTGGAGAAATGCTATATACTTTTTTGGGGAAAAAAGTATATATATATATATATATATATATATATATATATATATATATATATATATATATATATATATATATATATATATATATATATATATATATATATATATATATATATATATATGTATGTATATATATATATATATATGTATGTATATTGGAGATGAATTTAACAAAAACAAAAATGACATATTCAGCTTGCCTAGAGGGACAGATAGGGTTAGAGTTAGGGTCCTCACTGATGACAACTTGGACCTCCAAAGGATAAACCACAGTAAATATGAGCGCTCTCATACACAATAACTCTCCGTACTGTGTTTTTCTTCAGCTGACCCTGTATGGATAGCAGATGTTAGGCCTTGTGTATCTTTTTTATCAGTACGTCTGGTTACCCTTTCAGCATCAGTTAACCCTCTGAGGTCAAAGTCATCATAGTTGTTAACCTTACCCTAACCCTGTATTTTGGAGAAGGGCAAAACTGACTTTTTGGAGGGAAAAAAATGTCAATAGTTTTTAATATGGGCAAATTAGAATGATTATTTTCTTTGTTCCCTGATTTTTGGACTTGGGAGAACAATTTGATAGAGACCAAAATGACATGCTCTGATTGCCTGGAGTTAAAGTGAGGGTGAAGGTGCCTGACAACAACTTACACCTCAGAGGGTTAAAGATGAATTCTTTTAGTAATCTATACACATATGACAAAGGCAGCGTTACTGTGAATTATTTCAGCCGTGGTAAGGATGTAGTGAAAACCCAGTACTGTGGCAGGCCAAATGTCGATCACACATCTTTGAGAGAAAATTCAAACCATCCTTGCACTTTCCTCTGTAACTGGACAGAATTCCCTTGCTGGCTTTAGAAGTAGCTGTTAAAGGTTTATAGCTTCCCCTTCGTATTGAGCAGGTCACGGCAGTTAGATTTACAAAGGAAAAATCTCCTTAGAAAATTTGTGTAATGGCCATGTGTTTTTCTCTTGTTAAGGCCACAAGCTAAATTTTGTTTTTTTTGCACAGGTATTCTAAGGGAAGATTCAGCGGGAGGACCGCTGTAATTTTCCGTGCTTCTTCTGTCTTTATTGCTGCTGGTGTGCAGGATGCTGACTGGCGGAGCTTGTTTTGTGCAGCTTCTCGTCTTCTATCAGCTGAGCCACTAAATCAGAGTCCTCTGTTCTTTTAAAATCTTTCTGCTTTTTCTTTGTTGGCTGTGTGTTGAATGAAGTTTTTGGATTTGCTCGCATGCTGTGAGTGTTGCGTTGTCAGACAGCGCTTCAGTCTGACTGACTGCATAGTTTTGTTTGTTATAGTAACCAAATTACTGCACAGCTTAGCACAAGTGATGTTTACAAGTGTACTTGTGATTTTTATGAGTTAGGACACCATTCAGCATCCTTGGTACGGTGCTACCCAGCATGGGAACTACAGCAGTATGTGTGGGTGTAGGGAGCAGAGAAGTGGGCCGCAAGAGCATGTCTTCCTCAGTGTGGGACATCTCGTATCAATTTTAACACTTCACTTTTTTCATCCCAAGACACATAAAGAGAGATTAAAAAGAAGAACATCCTCCCTTATCAATCAACAACCAGAATATAATATTGACACCATGTTGGTCCAATCAGTCTTTGATTTTCTAAAACTACATATCATGAGTGTGAACAGTAGCCTAATAAAACACTACTTTTAAACATATTACTAAAAATGACCTTTACAAACAAGCATAAACACAAAATTATATTATTAATGGACAACACACTGCTGCACAGGCTACACATTTACACAGGTCTTTCATTATTTTGGCATTTTGCTAACTGAACTTGATTTAAAGAAGGAAGAGTAAATTACAGCCTTTACTGCTGCCTTGCTCTTAGATGACTAGCTGTGACCAGCAACTATTAATGCAATCTCAGTGCAAAGTGGCAGAAGTTTAACTCATGATACACTTTATTTTTGCTTTGTTGTTAATAATTCCAGGTAGCATCCTGATGGTTGCAAACCCTTTGCTTGTACTTGCATTAGTTGCACAACACCGTGACCTTCCTTCATAACTGCTGCAACATAAAATGGATCGCTCACCTCAGGCGCAGTTAAATAATTTATTACAATGCAGCTATCTTCAGACAGACTCATAGCTTCATCTTAATAGTCCGGAAATGTTATTTTAAAAGTTTGATCCTTTTAGTACAGTCTTTCAGTTTTTCCCTCTCAAATTTAAGACACCACTTGCAGTAGTTATTATGGTGTGACTGTTCCACACAAGGATGTTCAGAAAAACGTGATGCCTCTAAACATTAATAACTTTATGTATATCAAATTGGATCCTTATTTTCACCACCATAGACACCAACAGAATCCAGTCACTAGCAGCTGAACACATTTAACAGGAGTTGGTGGCTATGGCTAGTAATAAAGCTATAAAGTGTTGGAGATAAGGGGCAAACTTTTATCAGTCCTGCCCATCTGTGAGATTAATTTAATGGGAGAACACAATCTAAAAAGTGCTGTAGTTCTCTTGAAGTGTCAGAGAGAAGCTGAGAAAAGTCTCAGAGCAGCTAGACAGAAACAGTAGCAGCCTGCCTTACCAACAAAAGTATGGTGTCAGGTCACCAGCAGCACAGCACTCCCTCAGACAGACAAAAATAGTTTTTCTGGGATTTTTCCACTACCTGAGAGTCTTAAAATGCTTGTCATACATATGCCGTACAGTTATGTTGTCAAAAATGGTATTGAGTATCAGATATTTTCTTGGGTATCGGTGTCATGTGTGAAATTCTAGTACTGTGACAACCCCTGACATATACAAGATGTCTGAGTGGGTGAAAATAACCCAAAGTTGACTTCTCTTTGTGGCAGCTTTTCCTCTTCATCGAGCATAATATTTGAAACCAACAACATTTCATCAGTTCTGCTGATTTACATAGATTTTTAATTCATTTCACAACTACTTTTTAGAAGGATACTATTTTTATATTTTTCCAGACAAAACAGGTGAGAATCTGTCAGTGTGAAAGCCCACCCAACAGGGAGTTAGCTTAGCTTAACAAAAAGACAGAACAGGCTGACCTGCCTCTTTCAAAATGTAAAGCACAAAACACCAAAAGGTTCTTTTGAAACTTATTATTAAATTTGCTATAACTGTTTCAAAATTCTATCTTAAAACCAAAGAGGAATTTCTCATTTAGCAGCATTTCCATGCCATAAAGAATGATTTAAAAGAGTTATGCTTTTTTCAATCTAGCAGCTAGCCCACTGCTAGGGGTATCGTCATGTTTAGCATACTGACTTTCGAGTACCATCCATAGATAGGATAAAACATGGATGTAGCTTCCAAGCTGGACAAATGAAGCCAGTGCAGAAGTGCTTGAAACCTGCATTCTATCTGAAGGCCAGATAGTGTTAGCTGATGTTGACCTTTGTAAACACTTTCCTGATGACATAATGGTCTCAGTCACTCATTTTGGGTCAAACTGAATAAACTAAGTCTATTTAATTCATTTTGGTTGTACTATGTTTTAAAATATGTGGGGCAGCTATGGTTCAGGAAATGGAGTGGGTGAATCGATTCCTCGTGTCTTTGGGCAAGATATTGAACCCTGAGTTGCCCCGATCCACTGGCGTTTGAGTGTGAGTGCAAAGGTATAGAAAAAAGTGCTTGTATAAAGGTGTGCATGATTGGGTGAATGAGGCTTGTAGCGCTTTGACCGCTCAGTTAGAATAGAAAAGCGTTATACATGGCGATGGTGAAAAGGCTAGTGTCAACACTTCAAAAAGGGACATCGGAAACCAGAGTGGATGACATCATGGTAGCTGCGTCCACCTTTTGTACTGTCTGTGGTACCGTCAGTCTACAACGGCTTCTTGCTCCAACATACTTTATGTGCAATTATTTGAATTCTGACGAATCTCTTCCATCTGTTTTCAAGAGTTTTTATTTATTTACCTGCAGGATTGACCTAACACTCGTGAAATGGGTAGGAAAAGGATGTTTTCAGCCGGAAGTGCTTAAGAAATAAAAGATAAGCGACCTTTAAGATGAGTGAAAACCAAAGTCTGAATGAGGACGGGGTTTGCCATCACAGATGTCCTCCATGTAGTCCAGATGACTACAAAAGTGTTAAGAGAGATTAGACAGAAATAAGTCTTTCCAGAGATGCATTAAGGTCTGATGTTTGTGCTTGCAATCGATGTTCAATAACATCATGTAGTCGCAGTAAAATTGTTTATGGCGTGTTATTCCATAATGATATTAACACTCTCTCTCTGCCACACAGAACATATCCTCACATTACTTCCTAGCTTCCAACAGTTTTTCAGCCAAAACAACACACAGACACACACACGCACACACACAGACACACACACACACACACACACACAGGACATGTGATTTTCTCTGGGCAAAGAAGGGCCCTGAAAGCAGTGGTAGTGAACAGCTAAAGAGCAGAACAGCACTCATATTGATGCAGTCACGTTGATCTTGTTTTGCTAGCCGTCATTTCCTAGAAATTCCTGCCTGACTTCATTCCCCTAGCTCTTTCCTTTTGATTTGTGTCTGCCAGTTGTCTTTTGCTTGTTCACGTGTGAGCTGCGGCACACATACTGTACATAGCTTCCGCTGACACACACATAAAAAAACAAACACTGTGCATATTGTCTCTAAACTCCACTCTCTCCTTCCCTAACATCATTTCACTCTTATTATGTGATTCTATAAAAAATGACTCAGCTGCAGTCCTGCTTTTTGCTGTGCTCCATCGCTATCAAAACAGTGTCCTGGCTGCTGTGGTTTACCCTTAAAGGGATGCTGCACACTAAAGAGCTCGTCTGGGTGTCCGACACTCACCAGCTGCTTAAAAAGTAGCTGTTAAAGGTTTATAGTATTATTCTTTGAATGAAACAGCAGCTATGAACCAAATGGGTCGCAGGGCAGGCGAGAATTTGGTTTCGAGGCTTTCTGACGCGGAGTTGACTTCGCTAAAGGATCTCCTTTAACCCTAACCAAAGCCACTTTTCGCCTCCAAGTCGCTTTGGTGCCTAAACCCTATCAAACTCGTGATTGTGAGCAAGTCTTTCTGGCGGAAAGCCCCGAAGGCAAATTTTGCCACTACCATAATGCCGTCATGCCAACTCATTCAAACAGTGACAAACCATTTAAAAAGTGTAAAAAAAAAACAAAAAAAGGAAACAGTGTATTTAAAACGGCCAGATTCTACAGTTTTTACAGACTCTTCAAGTCTATCTTTTAGCTTTTTATTTGCTTACTTTTATTTGCCCTTTTAGATTTATTCCCTCGCCACTCGTTAGCACTGTTTATACCAGCAGCGGCTTAAAGCTACAAAAGCGCTTGAAAGAGACTGTACATTATTTTGTTCTCCAACCCCAAGCAGGACACAGACAGACGGCTGCTAACAAGGTTGCTATACAAACTTCAACAGCAGTGTTTCCAAATAGCTTCTGTTACACTTTTAACCATAGATCGCTGTAAGACAACACATATATGAATGAGGAATGAGGAGAAGTGAATGAATACACACTCTCCCAGCTTGGATGAACACGGTAAACATGTTAGAGGTCCAGTTTTTCTCAAACAGAAATGCCCTCCTTCTGTTTTCTCTTATCTCAAGGTGACGATTGATCCGCGTATCCTTTCCCCACGTGCGCATTCATTTTAAAGAAGCCAGAGGTGCAAGCATGAAACTGTCACAGGTGTCAGCGCTATGCAGAGATGCCACAGTAACACCGCAGTGAAGCAGATGACGATGAATATGAACCTGATATAATTTTAAAAACATTTAAACAAGTTAAATATCACCTTGACTGTTAAGCTGTCGGTTCGCTCTTGACCATCCCCCGACATCATCGTCCATCAGCACAACACTAATGGAGCTTTTCTAACATGTGGCGTATGTTGCAGGAGGGTGTGTTTAACCCAAACCATGATTATTTTAATCCTTACCGAGTGAAATTTGTCCCTAAACTAACTAGTAAATGTTGACCTAGGGATTTAGATTTCTCAACTAATGGGTTTCGAAAGGTGCTCCTGAGCCTCAAAGTCGTACAGTCAATCCAAAAGAGGCCACACAAGATTAAGTGTAAGCATTCAACAGAAAACAAGAACTTGGAAAAAAGGGGGGGCGGGGGGGCATATTCTGAAGACAAGATTTGATAAATCATAATAATGTGTGCACACAGTGATCTTTCATCCTCCGGTTCCTGTCATCTCCTCCTCCTCCTTCTCAGATGCCTTCCTCTCCTCTTTGTCGATGTGTTTTTCCATCCAAAGGTTCATAGGTTGAGAGTTGCCCCCAGCATGTGTTAGTGCTCAGGTCAGCAGCAGCCAGAACCTGTGATGACAGAGTGTGTGAACGCTGGGGAGTGTCAGGGGTTAAGTGTGTGTACAGGTTGCATGGCAAGCTGGGGTATGTAGGAAACACCCCAAAACATTTCTTTCCACCTGGTGTTCAAACAGGGCTGATACCAGCTTTACATATACACATATATTATAATCATATAAGGTTATGATATACTATAATGCATTCAAACAGAGATCAACTAAAGCGCTTCAGGTGGAACTGCCAAAAATGCAGCAGGTTTTTACGGTTGAAATGTACAACACCAAACACTGTGTAGCATCCCTTCTTCCTTTAACAACAGCCTATAAACATCTGGGAACTGAGGAGAGCAGCTCCTTAACTTTTGGAGAGCGGAATGTTGTCCCAGTCTTGTCTGATATTGGATTCTAGATGCTCAACAGTCCTGGGTCTTGTTTTCAATCGCCGAAAGGCCTGGACTACAGACAGGCCAGTTCAGAATCGCGCCCGTTTTTAATGCAGTGCTGCCTGAGGTCTCGAAGATCACAGTCATCCAAAACTGATATTCATCCCTCTTCCTTATGCACAGAGATTTCTCCAGATTCTCAGAATTGTTGATAATATGTGCTGTAGATGACTATATATATATATGTGTGTGTGTGTGTGTGTGTGTGTGTGTGTGTGTGTGTGTGTGTGTGTGTGTTGCACAATTTTACATTGAGGAACATTATTCTGAAATTGTTCAACAATTTTCCTGACCTGTTGCCAGTTCGCCTAATTAGATGCAAAATGTTCCTCCAGCTGTTTCTTTTCGGCACCGGCCTTTTCTTGCCCCTGCCCAAACTTTTTTAGGACATGTTGCTGCCAACAAACATGACATGTTCTAATATTTTTCATGGTTAAATATCTCAGTTTAAACATTTGATGTTTTTTGTTTTATTGTGAATAAATTATGGGTTTATGAGAATTTGAAATTACTGCATTCTGGCTTTTAATTTACATTTTATACGGCATCCAAACTTTTGGAATTGGGTTTGTTAAACATTGAAGCTTATTATAAAATCCCGGATTTAAAACCTTCCAGTTTTAAATAAAGCTATCAACAGAATGTCAAGGACCAACTGCTCCAAACACAGTGTATATGTATTGTGTCCATGTGATGTAAAGTGATGTTGAATTAGGGCTGGGTCATACATTTAAGTAATGCTAATGGTGTTAGCGAGCCAATACAGCCCTGAAACGAACATGGATAATATGGATAGGCAGGGGTAGTATCAATGCTAGGTACGTCAGTAACCACAGACCCTTCTGAAACATGCGGTGTAACCTGATGTACTCCTCCCTAGAAATGTAACTACATGTCATACTGACACAGTTGATTCCTCGCATGCATTTTGAGCTACTTCCTTATAGTTTTTGAATTGATCAGTGTGAGAATAATAATCATGATCTCAACTTAAGGACTCACAAATATCAGCAAATTCCTGAATGGAAATTGCAGAAATTCCTGGAGTGAATGTGAGGGAATGCACAAAGAATTGGAAAAACCTGAGGGACATATATGTTTGCCCTCCATAAAAAAAAAAAAAAGACCACAACAAAAAGCAGGGAGCCATGAGGGAAAAATGTTCCAGCATTTTATTTGTTTCTATTGTGGCTGGTACTGCATATAAAACACCGGGACACGACCACAAGGTAATTAACACATAAGCACAAGCATAAATGCTGGCATCGGCTACTTGCATGGGTTACATCATAGGCTCTACAAAGACTCACCCCAGTTTATTACATTTTGTTGTAAACAATAAAAAAGTTATTTTTATTTGAACATTACTGACAGCGCTAATGTGTTTCCTAAGTAAGATTTTCAATGATAGGTGTTTCAGACAAAATACAAGCGGAATATGTGCTTTGCTAACTTTCTGGTAAAACACTGGAGAGATTATCATAGCTAAAATGATTTCCAATTAGAGCATATCTATAGATAAAACAATATCTGTACAAAATCTGAGTATTAATGGGCTTCGTTTAACGTGTGTTTTCAAATATGAGTGCAGGGAGACGGAGAGAGACTAACTAGAACTATACAAAAGTTGCACTGACATTCTCCTAAAGAGGAGATATACACACATACACCATGATCATTATAGTAAGAGATTATTATTATTATTTATTACACCTTTTACTGAATTTTCCACAGCTGATGAATTCTTCCCAAAGATGCTTTTTCCACCAGACTAAACAAAGTCTAAATTTTCCCAGAATTCAATGGTTAATCTGCTTTGTGCCACTGATTAATTTTGACATCTATCTAAAGTCTGACTACTTGGTTTAGTCAAAGTCTGTCTGTGTGAAACTGGCCTCAGTACATCTGGGCTAAACCCACGCAGGCAGAGGGAGACCATGCTAACACCAGCCAGCTGGTGATCACATTCAAACCAAAACCCCTCTGTGCTAACCGCTGAGTTAGTGTGCCAACAGCTTTCTCTTTGACTATATGATCCTTTTAAAAGTTACCCAAGAACCACACAACACATGGTAGAGACAATCAGAAAAAGTCCACACTCACACGCAAGCACACACACATGTAGCACAGAATGACAGAAGCAGCTGCTGGCATGATCTGGAGGTCATGTTAGATCACAACACTGAGGTAAAAAACAAATTCTTTAAGGGGGGGGGCGTCTAAGATCTCAGTTAGTGGATCACATGGTGGTACAACGCTGTGTTTGCCTCACTTTGTGTGTCTGTTTGAGAGTAAGAATGAGAGAGAAAGAGGGAGTGTGTGAGATTGGGTTTAGAAAGAGTTTTATTAATCTGGAATCTCAAAGAGGGCAGCAGGAGAGATTTCAAAACTATTAACACACACTGTGCAAAATGTCTGGATAGATCATCATACTGCAACCCAGAGAAAACAATCCAGCTGAGTAGTCACTAAGCACACTGAAATAACTCTAAAATACATTTTTCACTATTAATATATTTGCAGCACTAAACAGCTTTATTTTTTGTAAGGAAAAAAAAGAGAGGAGCATTAAAAGAAAAAGGAAAAAAATTAATCATTTGAGGGGAAAATTCCAGTTATTTCATTTGGATTTCTTTGAATAAAGCAGTTTGTGTTGAGTAAAAGGACCCGTCCAAAAATTTGTCATTATCTGGCAGTATGAAACGCCATTAAAATAGTTCCATGTAACTACACTCTGGGGTGTATTAGAGAAATAATAGCCTTTTCAGAGGAGGGGGAGAGTTCATTAATAAAAGTAATGTCTTGGTTTAGGAACTGTGCAGGTGTGATTTGTCTTCATCTTTAATGGTACAGACTGATTAAGAAAGCAAACAGTGTGTATATGTGAGTGTCCAAATGTAGCTACACACATGCATGCGCATCTGTGTGTATCCGCAGCAGTGTTGGTGATTAGACCACCACTGCCTGCACTTTTCCAGAATGTGTGTGTGTGTGTGTGTGTGTGTGTGTGTGTGTGTGTGTGTGTGTGTGTGTGTGTGTGTGTGTGTGTGTGTGTGTGTGTGTGTGTGTGTTGGCATGTGTGTCTCAGTGTGTTGGCAAACAGAGCTGACAAGACTATGAGTGATCCTTAACGTTGTTATTGACTCAGACTTTATTTATAGAGTGTGTGGTCCTGCTGCATGAGCTGCACACAGCGCCACCCCTCCGAGGCCCGCGAGCAGACACTATTAATCAGAAGAATGTTATAATTAGGCTTAATACCCTCAGGCTGCATGAAAACACACATGCACGCACACACACACACACAGAAACAACACTATAAGCGAACATGAACATAATGTATGAATGCATGTGGTGCAGAAACACACACACACACACACATACACACACAGAGGGGGCCCTGTGTACGTAAGCAGGGCGGATGGGTTGCAGAGGTTTTCGGAGGGGCTGGGCATGCTGTTTGTCCAAAAACGCTTTAAGGCTTGTTCTCTTTATTGGAGAGGTTGTTAAACAAAAGTCAGTTTGTTACAGTAGCGGGGGGCCAGCGGGGGCAATAATACACACCAATGCAGATGTCTGAGCATTTACAGCCATCCGTGAGAAAGCCTGTTGTGTTCAGTGTCAAATCCGATGTCTGGTGATCCCCATTTGGCCGGGCCTATTTTGGTTGGAGGGTTCACATGAGCCCCTTGAAAAGTACACATTTGTCTCCGAGTGCGCTTGTATTCTTCCACCAGTGAATCACAGTCACTCTCTCTTGCTTTCTGACTCTTTTTTCTTTTTCAAAGCTACGGCAAAAAATAAATACAAAGACTCCCATTAAGCAAAACAACAAAAAAACAGACGAAAACAAGCAGCTATTTTTGGAAGTTTCATTTTATTATAAATAGGAGTGATAATGCGCTTGTACACATGACATCATGTCATATCGCTTTGTCAAATAATACAAAAAAATATATCAAATGAATGAAAGGACTGCTTCATTCTAATACAGACAGAAGGACAAAACAGGAGCGCTCGTGAGGACACTCTGCTATTCACAATTTCATGGATAAAGGATTTTTGTGGAAAGGTTTTTTTCTTTAATGATGCTCTTTGACACACAGGACAAAGCTCGTGACAATAAATATGTCTGGAATGCATCGGAATTCTAATCAGTATATCCTGCTTTTGTAAAACGGAAGTTTAAAAAAAAAAAAGTTCCAAACAACACAAAGTAATAAAAAAATACAATTTTGGCTTTGTCATTCCTTCATTTGCTCTTTATACTGGCATTCCCTTCACTTAAGTCCTCCTCTCAAGACCCTTAAGTCCTTACAAATGTGGTCCCCTCAGAGTGCTCTTTTAGCAATATTAGCAGTGTTTCCTATTTGTTGGACCCAAAAGCCTTCAAAGGCACATGTGTTGCTCCTTTGCAGAGTCCCAAACTAGATCCAGAGAATGACTTCAAGAGGCACATTTGATTTTCTTATTGTTTTAATGCTGAAGTTGACTCTAAGATACATGATATTGCACTTCTGCTCAGCTAGGAGAGTGGCTGTCTTCAGTCTAAACTCTTTTGCTTTCTTGCTTTCTCAAGTGTCTCTTGGTCGTGACTTGTGACCCGCTGGATTTTTCTTGCCAGGAGAAGATCTTTAGAGTTTTTTGTTGGTTTTTTTTTTTTTAACGCTGTGATCGATCTAGCTTGTCCCCCCTGCCCTTCCACTCGCCCTCTTTTAAACCCATTCCTCTGCCACCCTCCTCTACTGCTCTCTCATCTGTCACTTTCCCTAAAGTCACCTCTTGACCTCTTTAAAGTTCCTCTTTAAAACGACAAAAGGCCTCACCGTCCCAAAACATCAATGAGACAGAAAGGAGGGAGAGAGGCAGGGAGGGGAGGAGGCAGGAGGAATGTTTGAATTAACTTTCTCTGCAGTACAGCTGTGGTGTACATTAGACTTTCTGACACAATAAAAAAAAAAAAAAACACTGATTCGTTAGTTCGAGTTTGTTTTCCTTCTCTCTGGAATTTCTCTCCATGTGTGGGATGCTGAGATGTCAAATAAATGCAACAAAATCAACAAAGTCCCCCCCCCATACAATTTGAGGATTAATTTGGGAATCTTCTAGGCGCTCACGTGGTGCGGAGTTATGTAAACATGTCCCTTCGAGCATGTGCTCAAAGGTAGTCTGCGATGATAGGTTTGGGTTCTCCGTCCTTACAGGCAGAGATGGCTGTGAAAGTTCCACTATGTGGCACAGCAGATGGTCAGAGTTCCACTGACCCAACAACAGCAAGCGCTGGAATGTCCACCGTTCATCTACAATAGAAATGTTTGTGGTTAATCAACAGTTTTTGCTCCCATATTCTTTCTTGTGGTCCCTTTTTTTATTTTTTTGTCCATTTCTCCACCAAGAAGAATAATGTAACATCCTGCAGTAGAGAATATGTCCCAGTAAATGGTAAAAAAAAAGAAAAAAGAAAAAAAAAAGATTTGGTCCAGATATTAAAATATTTCTGTCACTACACACACACACATGCACACTTCAGTGAAGCTGCTCATCAGGTGATTTCAGGCCTCAGATAAGGAAGGGTACCTGTAAGAAAAAAAAAACAGTTAAATTATTACCAGTGAAAATTGATTTTTTTTTTCCAAGTGGAAAGACAATAAAAGAGATATATGACTGCAGTAAATTTTGGGCATGTGTGCCATTCTGCTAACATATGGCTATTGTTAGCATAGCATGAGATAACAGTGGTGTAGGTTCAGCACATGAAGATGTGAGAGGTGTAGGTCTGTGCAGAGGGAAGTGGAACTACAAGGTAAAAATCTGCATTATTAAAGAGAAAATGTAATGGAAGCATTTTTATGTAGAGTATATACATCATAAAGTAAATGCTGCATCTTATCCTGATCAGGTGGAATATACTGAGGTCATGTATTTAAGTTCAATACTAAAAAGAATAAAAACGTTGGTTTAAATCTTTCTCCAAACTGCCAGCAGCTACATTTTGTGAGAAAAAATATTTTTTTATTTATATATTATTATAATAATTATATATTATTGAATGTAATGTACTAACAGTTTTTATTTTATTCTGTTTTATTTTATTTAACCTCTATTTTATAAGGAAAATCCCACTGAGATTTAAAATCTCTTTTATGAGGGAGTCATGACCAAAAAGTTACTAATTAGGGAATCACAGCACATCTTGCAATAATGTTGAAATAATGTTGCAATACGTGGCCCCGATAATGGCCGTGATTAATGTATCACGATACAGAGACTCTGCAATACTCAATGCATTTCAAGAAAATCATCTATTAGATGTGACAATATCTTTAGAACTACAGAAAAAGGTTTTCATCCATCTGATAAACACCACCACAGAGAGTCATAAAGTCGTGATTCTGATAAGTCAGATCGGTTAGTGAAATTGGTGCGAGCAGCTGGATTTTTATTAAAAACACTGGCGCGAGTGAAAACGAGACAATATATTACAATATCAATATTTTGGTATTATATATATCTATACCAAAATCAACAATAAAACATCTAACTGGCCATAGCATTTTGTTATTGTAGAATTTTATCAAGTTTTGTCATTGATTAACATGTGTTTGGGGTCCTGCATAACCCAATTTTGTATGTGAGCAAACGAGGAGCAACTTCAAACTCCACACTTGTTTTTTAACCTTTTTAAAAATGAAATAAAGCACAAACGGACTTTGCATTTTTGGTTGATGATTAAACATGAGAAATGTAACGAACATAAAGTAGACTTAACAGAGCACAGAAACAGTAGCCCTGAAGATTTCTGAGAAATGTCTTCAGTTCAACAAACAAAGCAGTGTTTATGGGTTGATGAAGGCCCTGGGTCTCCATGGCTTGTATGTTGTGGGACTTTTTAAGATTAATTCTGACTGGAGGGCCTTCCTCTGATACATAGCAAGAGATGTGTCTTATGTCTCAGTTTTTTTTTCTCCCCAAGTACTCAACATGAGCTTTAACTGACACCGCAGCCTATCAGGTAAAGAAAATGGCACCATATCATCAGCAAAAACTCTCACTGACAGGTGACCTTTGCAAAAAGCGCCACAGTAATGTCTGCTTAGCAACAGAGAAATTACATAAATAAAACCAAACAAGTGCTTCACGGATTACCGCTGTAATTTCCGTGAGGCGGTCCAGTGAGAGCTAACGTGTTGTCAAAATGTGCAACAGTGTGTGGACCAGTTTTTTGCGCTTCTCTGGAACCTGGAGTAGTACTTTTCAACACTGCTTCCCCAGCTGACCTCAGTCCTAGCACCTGTTTCTAATAGCTGCCCTGCCAGAGGCTATTAGGATCCATCCACCCCCAGAAAGGACCTTTCCTCTGCAGCTCCAAACCCAACCACACACTGGCTATCCAGTCGCACTGATTAATCACATCAAGATGGACTGCTCGGCCTTGTAACACTGCTAAGGTGTGTGTGTGTGCACGCGTTTGTGTGGGTGTGTTGTCCTGGTGGTTGAGTGCACAGAGCTACATGTTAACGGTTCATTGAGTGTGTTGCACTAATTCTTTATTCTGTCCACTTTAAGACATTCGACCGAGATATTTCATTAGACATTTGCTGCTATCGGATATTAAGTTAGATATTCATTTGATACCTGCCGCCCCACATAGCTACACAGAGTCAGACCCACTGGATCGTTGCCATGCTCTTTGAAGGACCCAGTTGTATTGAGGTTGCCACAAGGTCAATGGATGAATCTGATTGGTCAACCCCCTGTGGAGCAAAATTGGAAACGGCAGCCGCTGTAATCACGCCGTGACGGAAAACGATGTTGCCTTCCAATGTTAGACGGAGATTTGTTTGAAGTTGATTTTAAGCCTTAAGCTAACAGTAACAGTAATGTGAAGTGAAAAGACCCTCACTCCAGGTATTCTCTGAGGACAAACAGTCGGAGGAGGGCTCCCCTTTACCCTGATGGAAGCCGGCTCTGCAGTGTACCTGACCGCAGAGTTCAGTATCAGCGCTGGGTCAATCACTTCATAGATGGAATCAGAGCTGCACAATTAACCCCAACACTTGAGACTGCACGACCGTACCCACAAAATGTTAACAAGCAGTGCTGCAGCTACTTGCGTGCTGCATGTACAAGATTTTTTTTTTTTTTTTCCATTTGTGGAAGGAAAGGAAGGAGTCTGCGGTTACAGGGTAGACCTGAGACCACTGGACTACCAGCGTGCCCCATAATCATACACTGTAACGCCTGATTTGGCTCGAGTGTTTTCATGTGTAAGTAAGTAAAAGGCCACAATAAAACCAGTCAGCAGTTTGGACTAGAAAACTGGAAAGTTACTGAAAGCCATGCAGTAGATTCAAAATAAACACAACGCTGTGGTTTTTGTTGTTCTTTGGTTACATGATCTCTAAGCCCTAAGAAAAGCACAGACACCAAAATAGACCGTATTTTGCAGCCGGCTACTGTATTTTTCATTCCTCTACATTTATTTATTCATACATTTCTGACTGTGCAGAATCATATTTTACACACAAAACACACAATCAGTTTATAAAATCCAACACATATTTTGGGAGTATTTAAAATTAGATCCACATCATGTATATATCTATAATGTTAAAATACGGCTCACTTTTAATGCTTGAAGGATATTTTGATGATAACTGATGATGATGTTCTTTTCATTTGAAATGCAGACCTTTTTACTTGTACTGGAACAAAAGTAAATTTTTGACTGAATAGCTCCGGCTTATGCTGGTATTAAATGAATATATTTATATATGTGTGTTTGTGTTCTCAGTGTGGTCTTTTGTACGTCGTGTGCAAAAACTGTACAAGCCAACATTAATATATAATTATTTACATGTGACTCTTTTGTGAATTTGCCCATGCGGTGGTTGGTGTGAAACTAAAAGGTAGGAATAAAAAAGGTGAGGTTTATTGACCTTACTTTGTCCGTACTGGCTGTACTGGTAGGACGCCACGTGGTCGACGGTGTAGCCTGGTGAGCTGTAGGAAGGGGGACAATAGGACTGGGAGCTGGGCAGGGAGGGCAGAGCTGACATGGAAGGAACGCTGGTGAGACCCTCCAGGCCCTTGATGTGATCCATCCGCTGGCTGCAGCTGGCAGCCATGCCGGCCGGGGGCTCGAGGCCACCGGTCAGCGGGGAGATGGCGTAGTCGCTTTGGGGCTGATGTGGCACGCCGCCTGGGTTCAGCAGACCCATCACCTGATTAGAAGGAAGCAAAGAAGAAGTGGGGAATGAAAACTGAATCAGTTGTGGGTTGTTAATTATGAGTACTGAGTCTGTCTCTAATGTTGGTAGGATCTGAATTGGTGTGGCAGTTAATACAGCTTATTTATCAGGAAAAGAAGTGGAAGACAATGTTTGTCATCTCCCAGTCGTTTACTCAACTGGGCGTAATTTCAATGTGATTTTTTTAAATTTTGGTGATTAGTACCTTAACCCCTACTTTTTCAGAGGGGTGGAAGACATGTTTCCTTTTGCTTTTTTGGTTTCTGATAAGCCACTATAACAGTATAAATATCTCTAGTTTTTAGAGTACAAGCATAATAGCGTGGACTATTTATCAACTGAGACACTAAGACCAACATAAGCCCTAAGTAAGGAAATCCCCCTGTCACAGACATCAAAAGGTTCCCAGCGAGCCTGTCCCAGACTGAGATAGCACCAGAAAGGAAGAATTAAGCAATTTGTCTCCGATCCTTGGCTCTACTTATTCTAAAATTCCTTTTTGACACCGCTCCAAAAACCCATGGCACATGATAACTTATCTCCACGAGAGATATGCTGACAAAGACAACACAAAAGAAAGGTCTGTGCGAGCTCGGCTCTGTCCAAACCCTCAGAATCGATTTCCAGTTTCAGATCTCTGTTAGCTCTTGACCTGGTCTTTATTAGCGACCAGATAATCAAATTTGGGGGAATAGTCCTAGGCCAGCAGAGAATGGAAAAGAGCTGCGGGGCTACGTGTTTCAACTGGCTTCAAAACAGACCTGATACCCCCCCCCCACTTCACTCTTTGAATTTACCTGTTTGTTACTAAAGTGCCTGGAAAACCATAAATAAGGAATAGAGACTGGCTTTATCACTTATGAAATTAACTCTAACTGAACCTGCTACCTCTAAATGTATCATATCCCACCTCCTTCTCCACCACGCAAAGGCCTCAAGGGTCTTCCAGTTGTCCTAATCAGAAGCAGGTACACCACTCTGCGTCCTCCTGGTCCTCTAAGTGACATATTATTCTACATTCACACACACACATGGTCCTGCTTAAATCATTTCCCAAGTAGGGGAGGTGAGTGGAGGAGTCCAAGTTGATTTTGAGAGGGGAGTTGTGTTTCCTCCTGTGCCTGGTAACATTTTCCTAAAGAATTAACCTGCGTTTGAAAGGTTTGGTTTAAACAGAAAGAGATCAGGGAGACAACAAGGCTGACTCAAACTACAGCCAGCAGGAATACCTGCCCTTCCAGTTGATGGAGTCTAGTCTGGTGACTTTAATCAGACTTCTAGCTAACATCCTTCTCTTTTCTGAGCTTCTCCCTACCTAAGGAGAGGGCTGCCCCATCCAGGGTGTTTTATTTTGGAGTGCTGCCGTTGCCAGCGGCCTAAATCAGGAGTTAGCAGGGAAGAATGCCGGGATGGGGGAAAACATCTAAGACAGGACATTCCTTCCTGGCCGTACAAAATATATACAAATAAATTAAAACCTTTGCTTTCGCATGGAAGAATGTCGAGGCAGACATTTTAAGAATGCAACAATGAGAAGCTTTCCTTGTGGCTCTAGTACAACTTCAAAACACGACCATGCTGTCCATGCGTGCACAATATTTGTTGTAAAGTGGGTTTACTTTGTGCACGTATTAAGGATGCAGGAGCGTATGTCTGAAAGTACGCACGATGTGTGTAAAAGTAAAAGCTCGTCCGCATTCTCTCACACCTCAGTTGAGTATATTCAGATCAATTTACTGAGGCATAGATCAGCCAAATATCAGCACTTCTGAATGATGTATCGTCAGATTTCAGTTATTTGTATTTTTATCACGTCCTTTTTGTGCTGGATAAATGTTAAAAATATTATGATCAAGAGCTGAAAAGTTTCAAAAGCTTTAGTATTCTTTAATGGTGGACATTTCTTTGCTTCCTTGGAGCAAAAGGTGAAATTAATAATAAATATAATGTTGAATAAATTAAGAAATATCAGCCAAATTATTATTTTAAATACTGGTATCCATTCAACCCAGAATTACATAATTTGTGCATCTCTAGCAAAATTAGTACGAGTCATTTGAGCGTAAATTGGCTTTAGTTCCTTGCATGAAGTATTTGAAAATCCTGAAAAATGCAGTAATAAATCCGTCGATCTACACAGAAGATTGAAGAGTTGACTTAGACATGCCGCTTAACCATGACATGTAATATTTGTGTAAAAGATGTTGCAAAATCCTTAAGTGATCCTCTAAATGTTATGGAGTTGATCAATTATCTACACTGTGTGTGTGTGTGTGTGTGTGTGTGTGTGTAATTATGTGAATCTAAGTGTACATCTGTGCGAGTGTCTCTGTCTTCACACGGCTGTAGCCGATTCTCTGAGGAGTCAGCCTCCGCCAGGCTGAAATCTCATTTTCTGCCTGTTAGGCTCTCTGACTCCTCTGTCTCCTCTGTTGTGCCCTCTGTCTAGATACAGAGACCTTGAGACTTCATGCCTTGATAATTGACTGTAATTGTCTTTTCACTTCTCATTTGTCACACGCTCGCTTGTCCTCTGTCCTTCTAGACTCTTCTTACTTATCTCCCTCAACAGCAAGTGACCCATCTGTCGCTGAGCGGAGAGGCTTGAAGTTATGGTGCAAACTGGAATCAGAAAGAAGTAAGGGTGTGCTTTCTACAACTTGGTTGAGAAAAGGAGCATGTTTGACTTTTTTAAAGCTCTCAATCCATCCTTCTGTCATGTGTTCTCAACTCAAACAGCTTCAAACCTCAAACAGCAAGTCAGAAGAAACACCAGCTTAATTATACTGACCGGTTTTACTTTGAATTCATTTAATCCCAGACTAAATGCCGATCCGAATTAAGGTTTTTAAGAATATGAATATTTTTATCAATCAATTTATAGGTTTCCTATAAATAATTGAAAGTCACGGATATGAGTGAAGAAATCTTACCTCAGGGATTAGTTTGTTCCTTAAACTCTAAAACGAAAATCAAGTTTTCAAGAAACTTTGTGCTCTTTACACTGTTTTTGCGACAACATACAAGTTCCTGTTTGATGTCACACATTAAGCGCCACAAATTTCTGCTTGTGTCTCACCTGTGGGGAGAGCCCATTCCCTATGGAAGGGTTCATGGGATTGGTTGGTGCTCCAGGGCTCACAAAGCTGTCTGAGTAGCCTGAGAAGGAGTGGCGTCCGGAGGCGAGGCAGTAAGCGGAGCCTCCTTCTCCCTGTCCTCCACCCCCGGAGGCCTGGTGGCCCGAGGAGGGAGGGAGAGGCTGGGGGCGATGCACCGTGCTGGGGGGCTCTGACACTAGCAGGAAAGATGAAGTTAGATTTGGAATTGGTTGGAAAAATATTTGGGCTAAGTGGTTGGCATCACTGACGGTGTGATTAAAATGAAACCATATCCTTCAGAAAACTATACTGAATTTTTAACTTGTCAACTTGTACATAAAAATATGCCAAAATAAAAGACATAAAGACTAAATGTTTTTCATTCCAAAATAATATATAGGCTTATATTATTTCATTGTCATGTGTTTCTGTTGATTTAAAGTATAAATAATTTTAAACAAGTTGTTCAGACTGCTGGACATAGAGCTACACCGCATGTGGAGCGCTGACGACCAGGGGAAAGACTAAGAAACAAATCTGAGAGAAAATAAAGCAGGAGTTTGCTGATGGGCTCATGCATCAAATTCAACTTTTTTTTCCTTTTTTATTTTTAATAATTGCTAAAATTTGTAGGGTGTGGGGTGTGTAGGTTTTGGAGATGTCCCAGAGAAAACTATGGGAAGCACTGGGTTAGTAACATACAAAATTCCCAGCTTCTCTCCATGGACCACACTGCTTTAAAAATGGTTAGATTAAACCAAAAAAAAAGAAGACATAATTCCTCCTTTTTAGATTTTGGATCTCACATGAAACTATTACGCCAACTTAATTTGTTCAGACTTTATCCTCAAACAAATAACTACTGTTGCCGGATAGGAATTTTAGAAAACAAGCTAAAAATAAAATGAAAAGTCACTGACATCACACCAAGAACACTGCATTTATACCTTGGGCTATGGATGGGGGGGTAGGTGCTATCAGCGAGCTGGTAGGGTGGGATGCTGGACATGGCTGATGGTGGGAAGCCCCCTGGAATCAGGTGATTAAATGCCATCAGTTGATTGGCTCCAGCTTGCTTCCTCCATCTCGCTCGCCTGTTGCTGAACCACACCTGGAAGACATGACAATGATGATGTTCAGAGAGTGCGTGTGTGCTTCCCTATTGACTACAGTTCATTGTTTATTTAGCATTACAATCTTACGCAATCCATCCACTATAGTAGAATCTGTTTTATAAAGGAAATAACTTATCAGCTTTACAAGCTGCTAAAAATATTTGGAATGACACACACACGCACATGTTCACAAATATGCAGGGAGACATTTTTAACAGGGTGTGAAGTTGAAAAAGATGGTTGGAAACAATGTAAGGGAAAATGTAAGTGTGTGTGTGTGTGTGTGTGTGTGTGTGTGTGTGTGTGTGTGTGTGTGTGTGTGTGTGCGCACAGCATGGCTGGTTGGTCTGACATACTGTGCCCATATGGACAGAGCTCATGCTGGGACTGTTTACACTTCGCATATGGAGCCCGTGCAGGAGAATTTACTGGACTTCACATTAGAAATAGCAAAGTACAGATTGGGCCCCTGGGAGCAGGGGGTAAGTTTGCACTATTGTATGGAGCAAAGTGAGATCAGCAGGATGCCTTTAAATGGTCATAGTGTGTATAAAGCCACAAATTTCATGTCTGTTTCAGAGGGATGTTTAATGTAAAGCAGTGTAAGGTCAGGGCTTTCATGGTTCTGTACAGCTGAAAAGCTGAAAAAGAGAGGAAAAAAACAAACATTTTGTAGATCCTGACAGTCCACGCATGTGCCTGCTCATACCTGCACCCTGGCCTCCGTGAGCTTGGCCCTCTGAGCGAGCTCCTCCCTGGTGTAGATGTCGGGGTAGTGTGTTCTTTCGAAGGCCCTCTCCAGCTCTTCCAGTTGCTCTGCAGTGAAGGTGGTCCGACTGCGCCGCTGCTTCCTTTTCAGTGGCAGATCGGGCTCCGACTCCACATCCGAACCTTCATCTGAGTGACTCGCTGTTTGGACATGAGAGGAAGGAAAACAAGGACAGCCTTAAGAACAAGTCCATGAGTTATGGCACATTGAAAGCCTCTATAGCAAACATAAAGTGACCACCTGAATTCCTCTTGACGAAATGGCTAAAGTCTAAAGCCTTATTGTGCAGTCAGTGAAATTTTGTGATAAGGAAGAGAAATCACTTTTGCCATCTGTTGTCCTTTGTTTACACACATTGCTTATAGAGGGTGGGGTGGGGGTGGGGGTCTACTTCTTTACACAGTCACACAATCATACACACAAACAGCTAAACAGACCTCCATTCAGAAGGAATATTCCAAGCCTAAGGAATAATCCCATCGGACATGATTCCCAGAGCACCACAGGGGGACCGGTGTATTAAAAGCCACACAAAAGGCTAATTTGGATCCAGGGGCCATTCTTTGAGTGTGTGAGGGTGTGAGTGTATGGACAGTAGTCTTAATGCCCAGAGGCGAGCTGACTCGATGAAAGGCAAACTGTCTTTTCAGTCAGGTGATTGCTGCTTTACGATCGAAAGGGATGCTGTGCAGAAACGGCTGTTAACAATCTCTCCTTTTTTCCTGTCAGTCGACACGTACAAAACTACAATTCCACAAGTCCCAAACCTGCACATACAAGTCAGTGAAGAGCCAGGACTAAACTGAGCTGTATGCGTTTATAATGGTGCCAAAAACCGTAAGGCAAGTGTCACTTTGATTAAATCTAACCTCTGGCTAATAAGAAGACCCATTAAAACTCATATACTTAAAAGCTACAACAGGGTTGAATGTAACCGTTATTGATACTGGGAGGAAAATGTGTATCATAGCTGGTTGTGTGACATAATGTTACCCATTCAATAAATAATTTATCTGTTGATTATTTCTTAACCCCTTAAGCCCTAGGCTGTGGTTTGAAATTTCTATTGCAAAAACATCCCCAAATTTAGTCAGTAAAAGCTTCAGAACTGCAAAGTCAAAACGAACGAAACAAAATGAAGGGAGACAATTTTATTCCCACCTAATCAAAAGTACAGTGGGCATAAATAACATAAAACAATGACAGAGCTAATAGTATCTAAAAATTCTGAAAAGCAAAACTACCAAATTTAATGCAGCGGATGTTTTAGTCATGCTGTAACAGGTGGCATGTTAGGTGAATGTACCAAGATTGGCACCCTGTGAAGAACAGTGCCAGATACTTTTTTATAACAAAGGAGGACAAAATTAACTGTTTAGCTGAACATGGGAGAAAACCTTTCCAATAATCAATTTATTATTAAATATGCTGCTATGTTTACCTATTATTTTTGGTGTGACAAAAAGACTATAGACTGCATGGAAATGTTTCTGTCCCTCTGACTTCTTAGCCCACAGCTGGAAACTAGAGAAATGTATCCAATCACATGGTTGTGTCAGGTCAGCCAGTGACAGGGCAGAGAGAGTGGCCTTTACGCTGTGGAAGTGTTTGCATTTCTGCTGAGGAGCTCTTCATATTTTGAATGAGTACCTGCAAGCTAATAAGAGCTCCACAGCACTGGTGGCCAGACGGTAGTACGACCCCCAAAGTGCACAGCTGGCTTTTAGCTAAATCTCTCATTCTGTGAGGGCGGAGACTCCAGTATCAGACTGAACTCTCTATGCAATTAGATATAGTCAGTACACTCAGAGGTAAATCTATAATAGGATACACACCCTTTGGACAAAACTAAATGCAAAGGGGTGTTTATTTTTGGTAAAGAACTCTAAGAAGTTACTTTTCTTAAAGTAACTTTTTTTAAGTAATGCTGCCCAACACTGTAGACCAAATCTAACTTTAAAACTTCCAAACAGCAAATCCTCCCATTTGAGAAGCTCTAATCAATGAACTGTCATTCCTGCCTAATACGATACACAAACTCTTAATCAAAGACTCATCACTCTTAGAGAAAACAACACACAATTTTGACTTTTTTCTTTACTATTTTTGTCTTGTGACCCGATGTGATCTTCAGGCTGACTGAACCGTGGTGATATCAGGTGTCTTGACAGCTTTTGTGTGTTTTTACTTTTCATCTCTGTCTCAGATTAGTATTAATTCTATTGTGCGCTCTATAAACCAGCAGTTTGGGGTTGTTTTTTTTTTAAACACACTTACTTCAAACACTCCATTGGCTCCCTTCTAAGTTCACCAAGGCCAAAGCGCCCACTTTTTGTGTTACACTTAATTAATTCCCCCTCAGCACAGGGGAAGTTTTGTGTGCAACACTGTATTAGTTCCCCCCTTAGAAGCAACAATAAAATACAAGAGAATCCAAATAGCTCAGGGCCCCTCATGTGAAACTGATCCTCTCTGCCCCCCTTTGGCGATTTTCTCCTCACAACACCAATAGCAGTGGGAGTCAACTTAACATGCATTAGGAGCAAATTGGTAAAGAAACATTCAAGCATGAGGGAGGCAATAAGTAAAATATTTTCAAAGAGGCAGCCAGAGAAATGGAGACATTGCCTTAAGCTGCTGTTGAATATTTTTGCAATTTTGCTCTCAAAGATTGCCAGCTCTTCTTCAGTCTCGTGAGTTTAGAAATTTACCAGCATGGACACAAAGACAGTGCGCCGCTTCTAAAAGACAAGATAGTTCAGAATGGCAACTGTGGTTTCAGATAAGAGCAGTTTTTGGAACTTCTTAGATTTGCTCGTCACAGTGTGGAGGTAAAACCTCTCCGGATTTGTAGGCCAAGTCTTTTATATAACTGGAGGACTTTGTGCTTTAGATGGTGAGGAAGGAATTTGGGGTGTGGGGTATGTGGCACTTTGGAGTTTTTTTGGACAGGATGGCTGAAAAACAAGAGATGAGGCCTTTTTTGCAGCCTCCCCCTCCAGTTCCTGCATGGAGGAGGGCCGCTAGGAATGCCCCCACCACCACCTACCCCCACTCCACCCCAGCATGCACGTTCCTCAGCATTTCACAGGGATTTGGGTTTTGGGAAAGCTGAGGCGGCCCGGGAAAATCCTTAATCACTTTGGAATTACCTATTGGTTATGAGTGCTACCGGGGTTTCGAGAACTTTTCAAAAGAAGCGACAGTGTGGCACCTCTTAAGTCTTGGGAATCTAGCTGAGATACAATCCTGCAGAGAGAACCAAAGCTGGATTGCAACATCCGTTGATCTTAAGATAGAACAAGATAATGAGGCAGAGCCTCAACAATGACGATGTTGGTCACTGCAGCACAACAATATCAACACCATTCACTGGCAGGTAAAACAGGTGAGAAAAAAGTGCTGAAAAAACATCAGACTTGAACATTTTTCACAATAGCATAACACACACTTTTTGGACCTCCTTAAACAAGCACCACCTTCTCCTCCCTCTTCCCTCTGTCATTCTCCCTCCTCTCTCCCTCTCTCGCAGCCTCTCTTTGTCTCCATCTATCTCTCTCTCGCTCTCTTTCTCTCTCTCCCTCTCTCTCGCTCTGTCTTTTCCACCCATATTTCTCCCTCTGACTCTCAGGCTCTTTGTTGCTCCACAGAGTTGAGGTCTTTGCCGGCAATTTCCACGCTCCATCTGTGGAATCCGTCATGGCTCCCCTCAGCCCTTCACAGTGGAGGGCTGTCACCTGCCCCACGGGGGAGCTTGGAAGGGGCTGGGGGAGGGGCATGAAAAGGCTTCGCAGAAGGGCTTGAGGGGTTGGGGTGGAATAGATGGGGGTATAGCTAGGGGCATTAACACCCCCACCCACCCAGCCCCCCAAAAAAGAAAAAAGTCCTTCCAGAGGGAACTGTAAGAGCACCTGAGGGGGTGAAAAGGGAAGTGGAGGCAACAGGGGCTGTTGTTGTGCTTGTAAATGTACCCATGGGGATAGTGTGTCTGGGCATCTGTGTTTGTAGCTGTTGTTGGTAGAAGCGAAATACAACCACAGTTTTGTGTTTCAATACATGGATGCTAGCTGAGGTGAAAGGAAAAAGGAAGTACGTCCCTTCCAACAATTTCCCCTTTTTTATGTCCTCTAAAAGATCCAAACCACTTCTGTCTCTTCCCACAGGTCTCCTCTCGTTTAAGCCCCACTGCAGCTGCTTACACAAGGCTATTTGAGATCAGCATGGAGCCTGTGTGAGGTTTGTGTGAGGTTTATTTAGGGCCTGTCTTTGGAAAAGACTTAAAACAATGAGTTTACCATAAATGTTTTAATGTTGAAAAACAAAAATGAGAATATTGATGATTTTGCAAATACAGTTCAATTCATTGCAAACACATTTTTCACACTTTTTGGAGAAGAGTGGTACACTCATGACAAAAACCACTAAAACATTTACGTACAACTTTGTGATAACATTGTTGATAAACTGTATATTACAACTTAATTCAATTTTGGTTAATAGCAGTTTCCTGTTATCTAACAATAAAATTATGTGTATTCATGTTTTCTAATTGCTAAATAAATGGTTTGCAGAAGAAACCATTATTTTTTTGTAAATAAATCCCAAAATGTATCTAGATGTCTATTATAAAGCTGAAAGTTGAGTTTACATTGTAAGAATTTTTCTTCTAAAATACTACCAGCTACATTTACCAGCATTAAACTGTTATTTCAGTGTTCCCACTGTAACTACCAACAGCTTTTACTCCAACAAAATGCTGTACAGAGTCTAAGCTTTATAGTATAATACTCCCAGCTACAGCCACTGCACTGTCATTGTCACTGTTATTTATTTATTCACCTTTATTAACCCTGCACACTAAAAAAAATTACAAGGGTACCCAGCCCATTAAAATGTGACACCAGTGGGTCTTGCAACACTTATATGTGATGAGCTGGGCCTAAGACTGGTCCCATTAAAACAGCATTAGATCATATTAGATGGCTCGCTGACCAGTAACAAATCCTTTATTACAAAACCGCAACATCTGGTAATCATTACCAGTGACGATACTGTGTATCTAAAATGTTATGTTTGCTGGTGTCATCAGAATTTAATCATTCTTGTTGATTAGCATCTATGATATAATGCAAAATAAAATAATTCATAAAATAATATTTTTACCACACAAATTAATGACATATATGTGTTTGCAACTGTTTATAAAATCTGTTTTTATTTTACAGTTTGTTGAAAGTAAAATTAGGGTTTACTTTATAAATTTAATGACCGATGGTCAGTGCACTTTATACTTGTGACACTCAAGTGCTACAGATCTTCTGCATTCATTTCTCCCATCTGCATAAGAACTCAGCATTAAATTAGCTTTTAGTGTTACTTTCACATATTTCAGACTTGTTTCAATGACAGATTTAATTAAGGTATACTTAATTTTTAATATACTAATACTAAAATTGTCATAAATCGCACTTGATGTGCGCTTGTCATAAAAGAAAAAAATCTCAAATTTAAAGGTTTTTTTTTTACACTTTTAAAGTCCAGAAATCAACCACATCCCTTAAATTCTAAAAATATAATGTCATGCAAATTAAAGTGGCAGGTGATGGCGGTTCATGCGTTGCGTAGGAGGAGTTCTGGAGGCAAGGCTGTGCCAAGAACGATGCCAGCCGCCCAATCACCCCTAAAGCTCTCTCACACCCTGCAGCTCAGTTAAAGAGCTCATAAATACACACACACACACACACACAAAGTATGCTCCTCATTCTAAGCATTTAAAACTACGTTAATCAAGCTTGTCAGCCCTGAGGCATCTCTAATTCACTGTCCAGAAATACTCTCCCTTCTCACATACGTAGCTTAATCAATGATCAAGCCCACCACGATCTTTGTAATGATAAGATAAAATAACAGAGCGACATCAGTACATAGTGTGCCCTACCTCTCTTACTCACAGAGGAAGGGAGGAAAGGTTAGATGGCGAAGAAACCTTTCCCCTGCTTCCCGGATCTTTTCCAACCTTGTAAACCTGTGGTTTTGGAGTGCCCCATTTGCCATCATCGCCTCGCTATCCCTAAGATTTGATCATATCGCTTTGGCACCGTCAAATAGCCTTAGCCAATCAAATTATCCACTCTAACCCTCATATCACCCCCCGCTTGTATCCATATGCTATATCTTAAACTGCAGTATTTATAGCCCCTGTAAACATTTAACTTCTCTATGTATACTTTTGCTTCACCTCAGCTTAAAGGAGACAGGCATGCGGTCCCAGCTCTTGTCAGTTCATCAAAATCTGAGAAAATATAAGCCTTAAAAGGGTAGAATTATCTGAGTAGAAGAAGGCCTGGAAAAGCGGCCTCTGCGAGCTTGTCCAGGAGCTGGGGAGCATTAAGCCGCAAAATAAGAGAGGAGCAGTTGGAGTGGAGGGAGGGGTGGGTGGGAAGGGGTTAGAGGAGAAAGAAAACTGTTTAATTTAACCAAACTGAAGCCCTGAGAGGCACACGGGGCACAGCACTCCGGGCCAAAACAACTTTTTCAGAGCCAAAAAAAAAAAAAAAAGCCCAAAATGGCTCCCATCGTGCAACGCCATCCCAGAGAAGAGAAAGAATGAGGAGGAGAAAGAGGAGGAGAAGAGAGGATTTAGCTGAAACACACTATTGGAAAGACTTCAGCATTGCTGGATTTCTAGGAGGCTGAGGGAATAGTCAGATGGGGACACAAAGGCTTAAATATGTCCACAGAGACATGTACACACACAGTACACACTGAGCATATATGCTCTGGGGATGTGTCCAATGTGGACACCCATCCCCATCAGTGGGACTTGGGGAAATTGACTGACCATATGTGGGCTATTTACTCCCCTCTTCGGACATCCCCGTAGTTCTTGTGGGGCTTTGGTTAACAGTGAGGGTAAATTGAGCTTCTGACACATTGCCCCCACCACCACCACCACCTCCCCCCTCTCAAAAAAAAAAAAAAAACACAAAACAAAAGGCAGAGGAGACAAACGCAGCATTTATTTGGGCGGGCCGACCATGCTGCTCCTATTCAGCGGCTGGGGGGCTAAATGACTGGCCGACTGCATTAAACAGTATATAGAAGTCAAGGCAGGCAGATGCTGGGTCGGATAATGGCTTCACTGACAGCTTATGGACCCATCTGCGACTCTTTCTGCTGTGTGTGCGTGCGTGTGTGTGTGCGTGTGTGTGTGTGTGTGTGTGTGTGTGTGTGTGTGTGTGTGTGTGTGTGTGTGTGTGTGTGTGTGTATTTTGAATGTGAGTGTGCAAGAGGGAGGGGTGGTAGGAGGGTGATCTCACTTGACTTGCTAAGAGGGAGTTTTAACCTTCACAGACGCCTTGTGAGTGTGCCAGGGCTGTATGTGTGTGTGTCTGTGTGTGTGTGTGTTAGTTACAATGTGAATATACAAAAAATGACACACAAGCACAAACAGTCATCAATCACAGCCTTGTTAGGGCACAGAAAAATTGAATAAAGGGTGGATGCTGTCAGTCAACACTTATGGGAGTTGTAGTAGATGTCGGGGGGGGATTAGGAAGTGGTTACCTGTCATTTATAGCTACATGTGTTTCTAACCCTGTTTCCTGTGTAGCGTTAGGGGGGAGCGACCCTCCACAGCCCGGTGACCCTGCAGTTCTTCTCTGTCTTTTAATGCCTCTCAGCTCCGGTCATTGGGGAACATGTTGAACTCTAACGAGGTGAGCTGTGAGCTGGCCTCACAGTCATCCTCATTGTGTTATTTTTTATTTTTTATTTTTGTGGTGTGGGTTGGTTTTTTGCTGACAAAGAAGAAATTTTACAGCGTCATCTTCACTCCTGTACAGCCGTTAGTCTTCTATAGGAATCAATGTGAATTTTCCAGAATATATATGAGGCAGTCCACAAACACACTATCCTGTTGTTTATCTATTATAGTTCAAGTATGAAAAATATGAACAATAAATTCTAGTGAGATTTTGGACTAGAATTAATAGACTTAAGAATGGCGCATTGATTCATTTTATATAGGTGAACATGGAGCTGAGTTTCCACCCTTTTACCTCAGATAGTAAATACAGAGCAACTGCGGGTTTGGACAAGCACACACCTGTAATCAGGTTCTACACAGTGGTACATTCACTCAGACAACCTATATATAAGCGACTGCATTTAGCTTACATGCAACTTGTGTTGCAAGTGCACTGAAATATTAGCCAGAACATTGATACTGGCCAGTATCGGCCTTGTTGACTTGTTGACTTATTGTTTGGTCTGTCATCAAATTTAGACGGTGATGAATCTTGTGTCAGATGAATGTTCAGGAATGTTTATTCCAAGCTACAGATTCTTTTTTTATCAAGAAAAAGTTACAACTGTTCAGTTAGCTAATGTGCCTTACTAAAATACTGCTTTAAACATTAAAAAAAAACAGCAGGACATTAAAAAAAGGGAATTAAATAAAACGAGTAAATGTTATGACTTCTGTTTGACCTGTTCAGCTGGCGTCTCTTCACTTGTGTCTACTAATTAAGGCAGGCTAATGAAGGTAGGTCTTTGAGGGGCCTGCGTATCGTAACCAGAAATCCCCTCTGAACCCAACACAGTCCTTGCGCACTGCGTGCACCCAACATGTAGTTATATTTTTCAAGGGGTGCACGTCAGGTTATGTTGTAGGATTTAGAGGAGAATTCCAGCTACATACGTAGGGCCCGCAAAGACCCGACACAAGCATAAGGCCTAAGTCATTCATGGCTGTATGTGAACAAGGTTTGGTATTCTCTTGCTAATAAATATAGTCATACTTTATCTTCTCTTCAAGCTGGAAGGGAGAAAAAAAAATCCCTTTTTCCTCTTTGCGTCTCCCTCCAAGCCTAACACAACCCTGTGGCCCTATCTGAGCTACCACACAGTTAGCAATTAGTGTGATAGCAGGTGAATATGATAAGAGGGCTGCTTACCACCACCAGGTCTAACAACTTTGCTGACTGAAACCCTGAATAGTGTCCTGAAGAGCGGGTAAAAAATCAAAGTTTTTCTTTTATTACGTTTGTTTTTTCTTTCTGAAAAATATTGGTATTGATATCTGCTATGGACCAAATAGTATTTTTGTGGCTATAAGACAAGAATTTCAAAGTCAGCGCATCCCTATCATAAATTCTATAGTCAGAATTTTCAGGAAAACATTGATTATGAAATTCTAGGCAGATACTAATGTTTAAAATGAAAACTCTGTTATTTTGAACCCATTTGCGTCAGCAAAACAACAAAATGTAAATAACAGAAGTCTTTTAGAGTCTTTATGTCCTTCATCACACTCTTTGAACAGGCAAAGATTCACAAACAGATGAAACTAAATCCCACAGGTCAATGACGGGACATATTCTTTGCTGACAGGCCAACAAGGCGTATACGGGACAATCCTGATTAATCTGTTCACCAATTCTGTGTCTAGTTCATTCCTTCAAGTTTAAGAGTTAATCTAAAAGATATTCCCACCGGCCACCGCCGCAGCCTTAACACACTTTTTAAGCCTCTTTCCCGACACAAACACAAAAGCTCCTGGGCTAATTAGTTAACAAAGCTCTGAAGGAGAAGTCAAGCTTCATCAGTCAGGTGACTGACAGCTGCCTGTCCCCCCATCAGCAGCACATACTGGCCTCTGGCTGGCCTCTGCCATCTTTGACACTCAACCCTTAACCCCATACCGTGCACATGCACAGACACATATTAAAAATCATTCATGATCCCAAACAGACAGATAGATAAATGAGATGAAAAAAAACACACGCTCACATTCTTCCTTATTTTCTCAGAGATGCACACTAACACACTCATGCACATTAAAAAACAACCTCTCTCCCCCCTTTCACCCCTCCCAGCTGTTGTGCCTATAGTGCATACTTGCAGCAGATAAAGAGGGGCCTTATTCTAAGGCGAGCCATTCTACTTGACCTTCGCTGGGCCTTTTCACTCTTTCACTCCCTTCAAACCGTCTTTGGGGCTTGCTCACTCTCAGCTCAATGTGGCTAGTCCATCACGGGTGAAGGCTGGGGCGCTACCGCGGGTCTTGAAGGGGGAATACCCCAAATACACCCCCCTCCTTACCCCCCACCACCCCTGCCCTTATACACATACACGCACACACACTCAAAAGCCCCACCCTCTCAGAAATCACCCTGACTTCAAAGTTGGTGTGCATTCATTAATTGCCCTTTGAATTGATATCAGAGTGTCACAATAAGAGTGTGAAAGGAAAAAGAGGCTTTAATGAAGCATAGAGCAGCCATTCATTTGCAGATAACTATGTTTTCATGCTTGGATAGTCATCATGCATGGGCTTATTAGAAAAAACTCACGAGAGAGGGAGGAGTATGGGGTGTGGAGAAGGGACAGAGAGACAGGGAGAGCCCCAGGCAGAAGAGAGTGATTTGGTGCTCGACCACTTGGCCCTCGTGCCCCCCTTTGCCCTGGTGCCCCCCTTTGCCCTCGTGCCCAGGGACTCACTGAGTGACACATTCATTCTTTCAGTGGACAGACAGAGCCCTCTTCACCAGACACTTGGCTCAGGCCACTAACAGC
>JAMQGT020003672.1:0-12413 GCA_024447675.2 Pterophyllum scalare | reverse complement strand
TGCTGCATAGTCAAGTTGGAACCCATGTGTGGGATGATGGAAAGGCAGCAGATTGTGTTGCTTAGTCATGCATTAATGATAAAGTTCTGAAATTAACAAATATGCGGATAAGTAACTTATAAACAGCCCACTTTGAAGCCCACTGGAATGTCTTATTTTAAAGTCTACATCTTATTCTACTGGTGAACTAATTAAACATTTTCACAGCAATTGCAGGTATGCAGTTCAACAAACACTTCAAATTGAAATATGTTGAAACAGTAGCCAATCTACCACCGGTTATGGCATGTACTGGAAAAAGCAAGACGAAACTGACGAGGTACCACATATGTATTGCTATCAGGGCTAGGTCAGGTGACCTTGAACCCTCAGTTACGTGGTAATAGGCCTACACTGCCGGGTGCTTCCAGTGATGCACCTTTGATCACTCTCTCTGTGTTTATACACCACTTTCTAATGTTTCTAATCACCAGTCATTATTAATCTCTCTTCCACACTGTGTCTTTTGTCCTGTCTCCCTCCCCTCACGCCCAACCGGTCTCAGGAGATGGCTGCCCCTCCCTGAGCCTGGTTCTGTCTGAGGTTTCTTCCTGTTAAAGAAGAGTTTTTCCTTCCCACTGTTTCCAAGTGCTTTTCCATAGGGGGTCGTCTGATTGTTGGGGTTTTCGCTTTAATATTGTAGGGTCTTTACCTTACAATATAAAGCACCTTGAGGCAACTGTTGTTGTGATTTGGCACAATATAAATAAAACTGTATTTAATTGAATTGTTTTTCTTTAACTTGTTGCTTAGTTGTCTGTTTGTAATTTTCCCTTGCTGGGATGCATTAAACTCTCTAAAAAGCAGATATAAGATAGAATGGCGGACCCTTAACTATTCTATTAACTATTCTGTAGTATTGTAAATTTCAGTGGTTCAATCGGTAACTAGGGTTCACAGCATTCTTATGGGATGGAAGTCTCCTAAAAGTGGAAATGCCTTATCTATATTAAAATACGTGATAATAATGATAATGACCTTAATCCTACATTAAAAATCTATTAGTGAGTATTTTAAAGCTTTTTTGTACACATGTAATTTTACAACACTAGAAACATTAAATCATACCATGCTAAAACCAAGATTAGTAATCAAAATTATATCTCACAAAGTAGGTGGCTCTTTAAAACTTATGTCATCTACAACTCTACATGTAGCTTCAGTCGTCTTATTATGAACTGTTTTACTCTACTTAACATTAGCGCTGTATTTCAGTGTAGATTCTTGTGTGTATCTGCATGCGTTTAGATGTACGCAGTTATTTCCAGACAGACTCACATCCTCTTGAGCTTCTTGTAGGCAGAAAAGGCTCCTGCGGGGACACTTTTAATCAAGTTCTGCTCCAGACGGCTGGAAAGAGAGAGACGGGGGAGAGAGAGAAAAATAGAAAAAGGGAGATGATATTTAGTTACAAAGCTTTATATAATTAATAAAAAGATCATTTGCATCAGCATAAAACAAAACACGAAACGACAAGTTTTCAGTACATTTTCACCACCTGGATACCATGCATAGCGCAACAAGTTCATTTTTCTCCTTCCAAGGTTATAATAAAGTCCTGTTTACCCCACAGCCGCAGTCAAACACAAGTGCACAAAAAGTTCAAAAGGTGGCTGTTCCAATCAAAATCTACAAAATATTTCTGCAGGTGAGTCAGTGCTTTATAGCAAGATGCGGGCCAAGGTCGCCCAGTGTGAAACGTTGACTTGAGTTTTGCAGCTCAGCAGTGATGAGTTTACATGGAGACATTCTGATGTGTGTTTAGAAGAAGCAAAGGGCTCAGGCCAAAACCTGGACTACTAACCACAATACTAGTTTTAGTGAATCTAAGGCCAAAGAGTGCAAGTAGGCAATGAGATCTACACAGCTAATCAGTGGCAATAGGCAACGACACTGAAATTAAATTCATTAAGTTTTTCACAGTGTCCATCTGCAAATTGAACATGAAGGAAAAGGTGGGCAATTATCATTTTCCAGTAATATTTTAAATTTGAATTTCCAATAGATTCTTCTGACAGCCTCTTCTCTAAATACACCTCCACCAGCTTTACAAAGAGACTAAGAGTTCTCAGCTTTCTCCAAAGGGCCAGAGGGAATTTCATCCATCATTTTTCTGGATGACCACAGGCCCATTAGATCATACTGGTAGAAATACTCTATTATCACACGGGGAGCCATCAAAACTAGGCACACAGCCGACATTTGGGAAAATTTACTTCGGTTTAACTTCTGCTCTCCTGATGGCCCAGGAAACACATTCAGCTTTGTAGTTCATATATTCTTCATGTCTCCGTGGTGTTGTGATGACAAGAAGAGAAAGTATATAAAAAATTAATAACTCTTTTATTTAAATGAGTAGTTACTAAAAGAGTCAAAGAATTAAGATAGAAAATGCGTCAAAAAGTGGACAAAAAAGAAGAAGACAAAAGGTGAAAGGGAAAATCATAGGAGGGGAGCGGGAAAGGAGGAAGGAAATCTGAGGAGTAGAAAAGTGTGGACAACAAGGGTGCGGAGAGGAAAAATCTGAAGAAAAGAGGAGGATGCAGCGAGGTCCCAAGGCCAGCTACAGGGTCAGCTGTCAGGATGATAAATGGAAACTAATCCACCCTTCTTCTTCTTTTCATCCTTCTCTTCAGCACCCACCCAGTCATGCTCTTCACTTTCACTCACCATCCCTCCCTTTTTTCCTGTTGGCCCTTTTATCTTGTGTATCTAACTTTGTGTATCTATGTTTCAAACCACTTTTGAACTACTGTACACGTAAGTCAACTCAAAGTTCTAAATGGCAAATGGACAAGACGAGTTTTGATCACACTTTAATTTATTGTGCCAATCTGCGACTGCTGCTTTTGTTTTAATTAAAAGTAGTCCTGACTTTGAAAGCAGCACAAACCTTACACTACAGACACCTATTTCTTTGTGTTGCCCTTTAGATTTCATCACCTCGCTCCATTGCAGCCAACAGCACTTTCTTTTTTACTCAGGGGTCAAAATAAATCAATGATGTATGGATACTGACAAAGACAATCTGCACACACAACAAGTTACAAATTACATCAGGGTACAGTTAAATAAGCTTCAGACAAAGACACTTAGAGGCTCAATATCAAAGGATGTATTAAAGCAGAGACATTTTAAAAAGTTGAATGAAAAAACCTTATAAGGTCAGAAGTCAATTAAACAACAACTGGGAGAGGAGATGAGTTTGGCAGGTGAGCATGTTCACAACGGCCTGATGGTGCGCACAGACACACTGAAAAGACCACAAATGCGCATCTCTGCTGGTGTAACGTGCCTTGAGACAAACATGAAAACATTAAATTGCTTTACTAGCTTTATATTTAACTTTAAAAGCATCAGGTTAAGATACTTCAAAATAAAATAGAATTGTATAATGTATACAAAAGGATGCACACATATATCAGTGATCCTTGGCACCACCATTCAGAAGGATGACTTTGTCTCCATTAAAGGACTGACAATACATCATCCTATTATACTCGACTGTTTCGTGCTGCAGTAGCAACATTCATTATCATAGATCCGATGGTAATGCTGTGTGTGTGTGTGTGTGTGCACTATAGATCTGATAAGGTGTTTTTTTTTACCTGTGGTTCAGTTCAAAAATGTATGTGTGTGTGCATGTGTGTGAGTGTTTATTTTTTGCTCAACTGCAGACTTTATTTGTGCAAACAAAACTAGTGTGTCTGCATATATGCACCTTGGTGTGTGTGTGTGTGTGTGTGTGTGTCGTGTGTGTGTATGTGTGTGTTTGTGTGTGAGAATCTATTACTTATGCTGGGGAGGTATAACGGTATTGGTGTGCAGTTGTGGGCGAGAATTGCTCCTTTACTCACAGAGCAATCAACCAGCTGTCCTCTGTGCAAACAAACAGGGTACAGCGATCAATACGGATATCAAACACGTCCCCCTGTGGCGCGTGTGTGTGTTTAAATCGGTGTGTAAAAGAAAAGAGGAGCATGAGAGAAAGAGGAGGAAAAGTGTGGCTGTAGTTTAAAACTAAATATCACAACAAAACAATGTGCCACAGTTGGAGATAGATTTGAGGTCTAATTCACCATGTTATATCTAAGTCTCTAAAGATTTATTGGAAACTTTTGCACTTACGTAAACAAGACAAAATCATTGGTATGTGGCTGGAATGCGATCTCAAAAACACATTCACGTATATGCGTGTACAGCAAACACAAATTACGTCTGTAAATTTTCCCTCTGCAGCAGAATGGGTGTACCATACAAAAAACATTTGCATAAAATTTTGCAAAATTAGCAAGTAAAGCAGTCTTACATCTCCACAATGCCTTCGGGGAGGTTTCCTGGTATTTCAGTAAGGCCTTTACGACGGCAGTCCACTATGTTGTTGTTACAGCTGCAGCTGGGTGGGCATACGGTTATCTGAGGAACACAAGTCCTTGACTCGGCCTGTGCTGGACCTGCAGACAACAATTTACAGCCTGGAATCATTAATCTACAACCAAACATACGGACAGCTGATGCTGCTGTATTGTTTCAAATTCTTTGAGGGAGACACGCTAACTTTTGAGATGAAACAGGGAGAATTGCTAAACATTTGCTGGCCAACAGCTACCAAATATCACTAGATGGGTAGAAAGACAGGATAGACATACAGAGAACAGGAGGGTAAATGATGAAAATTGTAAAGATGGGATAAATATAGTGAACAAATAAAAAGAAAAGAAAAGAGAGGGGCCTGTTATTGACAGTAAGTGAGGGGAATGGAGAAAAGTGCAATGAGAGGTGGTTTGTTGTGGAGCTTGTAGGCAGAAAAGATGAGACTTAAGGCTAATAAAGACAGCACAGCCTGGCAGTCTATTAGCGCAGAAAGCTGAATCAGAGGCCTGTAAACACTGCCTATACTATCTGCAGCTGATAACACTACTGCTCTTACTCTGGCTTTTTAGCTGATTACACGCTCTACATGCTGTAATTCTGTCAGTGTTATAAACTCAATGCCGAGCTGTCTGGAGACGATAACAACCTTGCCTATAATAATGGCCTTTGGTTTTACTATATTCTCTGTATTGTATACCTCTACATCACAGAGTCAGTTGCCAGCAGCACTGCATTTAACAGTGAACATCAACTCTCATTTCTAAATTATGAATTATGCATGTATCACTGTTGCTCAAAAATTTAGGTCATCTTAGTTTGGTGAATACTATATTTATGTATCGATGTGGCATAGTTGCAGTGGAGTAAAAGGAAGGATGTTTTTACTCCAGCATTAATGAAAATAGACTAACCATCATTGAAAATACTGATAACTAAGTACAAACTGGGATATACTGGCCAAACCTAATGTGTAAATTTGCTGTTGTCAACTCACCACTGCAGATAAAGTCCTTCTTCTGTACATCTGGGACGTTGAGGCCCCTCATGTGGGCGGGGGCCATGCACTGGGTGAAAGGAGCCAAGCTCCGCCTGGCTCTGAGCCAATCAGAGAGCCAGGAGAGGTGACAGTCGCAGTGGAGGTTGTTGGAGTGGAGACGGCTGAGGCGAGATGGAGGAAAAGATACATTTTAATGTTTAAATATTATTATTATTCAATCCAAATTAACATATGACTACCGATCGTGAAATGTTGACATGAAAATAAATTCTTAGAAACTCTGAGTACATCGGGCCACGGGAGCACATCACTAAGAGGATTTGAGTCAGCATTCAAATAAAACAGATTCAGTTTTCGCCCATGATCATAAGGCTGCTTTTTAGCTGAAACCCAACAACAGGCACTTTCACTCAGAGTAATATTCTCATCCCTCAGTTCTCCGGGTTCTGTGAGAATATGACTCCCTTTATAGTGATGAAGCACACCACTAAATCATAATCTCTTTAGGGAAAAAAGCTAAAACACAGACGAGGAATTAGAAAAGAGAGACAGAGAGGTTTTTTTTGTTTTTTTTTTTAAATGAAGAAATTCAATTTGGTTAATGAAAAACAGACTGAAAAAGTTAAATAAATAATTAGAAAATATGGAAAGTGGACAAAGGGGGAAAACTGAGTTATCTGGTTGTTTTGACTTGTTTTATTACTAAGAATGACAGGATGTGATTAATTTGAATTTGAATAATGGTGATCAATAAAATTCTACCTCTTGTGGAGACAACTTCTTTTTTTTTTTTTTTGTAAAATTAGTGTCAACTTAATTTTTCCTAGCTATAATCCAAATGCAATATTCTGTTGGAAAGCCTTGAACCAGCCTTAAAAAAAAAAACCCATATCAAGGGGAAATTCACTTGGACCCTAATCCATAGCCCACAAGACCCAGAGGTCCACTGCTCTAGTGTACTGGTGGGTAAGTGGCACACCACAGGGGGACCCCTACAATATTAATCAGGTTTAAATGCTGTGGGTGACTGCGGCTTATCATTACCACTATCCAACTGATCCTTATACTTTACATGTGGTACCTGTGCTCAATTACACGAAAGATAAATAGCATTCTTATCAGGTGACAACACTGAGAATTAATTATAAGTGACATTTAATATATTTAAATTATTTAAGATAGCTTGTTACACTAATAGGCTTTCAAGTTTCACTTGTAGCATTAATTAAAAGGTTTTGCTCTCTGCAGAATGCATCAGGTGTTGTTTCACAGAGATCAGACTACTCTCCAGGCTGCACTGGCTGGACTGTACTGGCACCTCGAGAGTGAGAGAGATGAGAAGGAGGAGGAGGAGGAGGAGGAGGAGGAGAAGGGTGGATGAACAGCAGAATGTCTTGTCAGCGTATTATATGCCAGCCGGGATATCTGGCCTTTCAGAAGACAGGCCTCCTTTTGTAATAAAGCAGAGGACAAATCCTGTTATGGAACAGAGATGGTCTCATTGATGCTAGCAGCGGGGGCAGTGGGTTTTAATACGGCTCTCCCATTATAAATCCAGTTTATAGTTGCACCCCCGCCTGGAGATAGCCACGTCCTGGCCCACCTCCGGCTCAGCCTTAATTACTGACAAGTAGGATTAAAACACAGGGGAGAATGGGAACAGGCAGGGGGTATAGAGAGCTGTGTGTGTGTGTGGACTGTTGTTTGTGTATATTCTGGAAGCCAGTTTGAATGCATCTGTTGAGCTTGGTGGTTGCAAGTGACTAAAGGCATTGTGCACGGTTGTACGGTAAATGCATGTGAATTTGCTGTGCATGTGTGCCTGTATATGTGTGTTTATTCCTAGAGTCATGCCAGAGGATTACTGGACACATCTTTAGTACAGTTGTCCCCCAAACAACACACACACAAAGAGAAAAAAAACAGTAGGAGATTGACATCTTCCCACTGGGTCAAGTTTGTGAATGAAAGACACCATGATGTGTCACCATTAATACTAACAGGTTACATGGACACTGAAGAGAAAGAGAAAGAAATATGGATTATAGCTTCACAGAAGGTGAATCATTTTTTTTTACCCAAATAAGTTTCTACACACATAAACACAAACACACACTTCTAGAACTCCTCTACTAATCATATCAGGGACATCTCTAAAGACTTGATTGAAGGAGTCGTTTTTATAAAGGCATCAAATTCAATACTGAGATCTGAGAGGTGGCAAAAGAGAACAGATAAAAAATTTAATAGAGAGAAAGATGCAAGATGGAGGGAGAAGGCAGAGGGGGATGGGTACCGGATGTAAAGGAGATGTGGTAGAGGAAAGCGGAACAAAAATGAAGCACAGAAAGAAAGGGAGTAGTAGGGAAAAAAGAAGACTAGAAGAATAACAGAATAAGACAAGTTTAAAAAAAAAAAGATGGGAAGAGGCAGAGGAAGCAATAAAAGGGATCCAGACTTCCAGGAGGGAGAAAACCAATGGAGATAATGAAGCGAGTAAAGACATTTTAGAGAAAAATGAAAAAGCAAAAGTGATTAAGAAAAAAAAGATTCATGGAATATGAGACATACTGTGGAAGTTCAGAGAAAGATGGAACAAATATGATGCAGAAACAGGGAAGAGGAAAAACGTGGAAATCAGAGGAGACAGTCACTCAGTGTTGACAGAAAACAGAAGCAGACGAGGGTCTCTGATTAAAAGATATTGGATATTGGTAACTCTACTCAATCTGCTGGCAAGTGTGTAGCTGTGCTGCTGCCTGAAATCCAATTTTAAAAGCCCGATTTCAAGCTGTATTGCCACTAGAATTGCAGCAGCACGCAGGAAAAATGGAAACCCCGCCATGTGATCGGCCATTGATGGCCGTTGTCGGTCAAAAGTTGAAGCACGAAAACGCCCGTGAAGGATAAATGGACCTGTGCAAATGTTATCCCGCTTCTATTTAGCTGGGTTTCATGTTTAAAAATCCCCATTTCTAAATGTTAAGTAGAGCGGTGTGACCACACAAGAGCCTCTTAAAAATGATGATTCGGGGAGGAAATCCCATTCGGTGCATGCCATGGTTTGGCAGAATTCAACCCCAGTGTGGCCAGCAGGAATGCAACCCACGGTCTGTCTCACAGAGAGTCCCACGAGATTACGATTAGAGACTCCCTCGAGATGTTGTGCCATCACCTTGGCAACTGAAAGATCTCCTTCACACAGCTAAATAAAAAAAATAAAAAAAATGCACACATACACACAAACATATCAAAGCCCCCTTTAAATCAGTCAGAGATGATGACTTGGCTTCGGTTCATGTTGGACCACAGTGGTGTGTGTTTTTGTGTGTGTTTGTGTGTGTGTGTGTTCACATCAGTAACATCAGTAAAGGAGGTTTCTTTTAATGAATCAAAGCAGATTGAACTATAGAGTCTAAACAAGCCTTTCTTGTGGCATTAATGAGGTTAACATTACTCAGCTGTGCGTGCGTGTGTGTGTGTGTGTCTGTGTGGTACATGCACATATTTGTGTTCATCTCTGTGCGCTTGTCTCAAAGTCTTTATGTGTGCCTGTCTGTATGTAATGGCCACATGATTATTCACAGTCATGAAACAATAGAAGAGTCAGTCTCTTATTATGGCGAGATTAGCTGATCACACACAGACTCTGCTGCCATGCTTGGTATGTGTGTCTTTCATTATGCATGTGTGTGTCTTCATATGTGCGTGTGTGTGTGTGTGTGCATGAAGCTGACCTTTACCTGCAATTCTTAGTTTTCAGTTTGAAATCGTGCATCTGTTAGTTGCATCGATTTGAAACTTCAATTTTTTAATTGCGCATGCATTAATATTCAGCCACAGCGTCCTTGTGTATCGGCATCTACAGTATATGTTTGGAGATTTCTCTGTGTTTTTGTTTGTGTGCACGTATGTGTCATAGTGTGCAATACTCACAGCGTCCGCAGCTTTGGCATGTGGTTGAAGCTGGACAGAGGGATGAGGGTGATGTTGTTGTTGTTGAGAGTGCTGGACAGAGAAACAGAGAGGGAACGGAAATCAGCGAAGCAGTTTGTTAGCAAAAGTCGATCTCGGTGCAACTTACCGGTTAAAACTGTCAGAATAAATTTTGTGGGGGAAAAATGAGTTCAAGTCCGTGTCAGCTTTCAAAGTCAGCTTAATTGTCAATGCTGCAATATAAACACAGGACAAACAAGGGATCGAAATGTTGCTTCCCCCTGACCCATTATGTGCGACAAGAATTAATCAGAAACAGAATTAAATTGAATAGAGAGCCGTGTGAACGTGGGATACAGTCATCAAAAAAGAAAAGAGGTTCCATGGTATGAATATGCTCCCAGTAGGTCTCAATAATAAATAAATAAATAATTATGCGGCCCTTTTGTCTATGACTTTGGTTTTAAACCTGTGAATCGAGAATCCTAAAAAGATTTCAAAATACATCTGAATAGTCCCGGGACAGATAACAGAAAATCAGTTTTTTCAATAAACAACCATTTCATTGCAATTTCCAGCTCTACATGATTACTTCATGATAGCGAATTACATTACAGTAAATTACATTTACCAAGTACTTGATTTTTAACTCTGAATGGTTGTGAAAATGCATTTACTTCCTCATCCATCTGTTCTCTTCCATTTATCAGTGTCCGGGTTGTGGAGACAGCAGTCTAAGAAGAGTTTTTGCTGAACTCCTTTTCCCCAGCCACCGCCTCCAGCTCTTATGGGGAATACTGAGGCATTCCCAAGACAGCTGAGAGACATAATCTCTCCAGCATGTTCCAGGTCTGCCTCAGGGACACCCCCCTGAGATGGACATGCCCAAAACACTTCACCTAAGAAACATGCAGGTAGTATCTTTTTTAGGTTACTGAACCTCAATGACGTTTGTTAGGTACTGAATTTTGAGGTTTTTAGGATCTGTAAAATACTGCAACAATTTTAAAATCTATCAATAAATGCTCTACAAGTAAATATTTGGGTATAAATAATCATCCCTGCTCTGACTTTAAATGCCATCAAAAGCAAAACAGACAGCAGTTTTGAATATCGACCATTTGATTCTCTGTGTTATTGTGCAAAGTCACCATATGTAGTTAGCTCATTATTTATTAATACATGTGAACAAACACCCCTTTGATCAGTGCCTCTTCTCCTACCTCATAAGCAGGTCACCACTGTCTCTGACTATTAGCTGCCTCATAAACTACACTGTGTCTCATATGTAGTATCGACCTAAAGTGGAATGGAAAAACAAGGCTGACTGTCATTACAGTCAAACACACACATGCACACAGTGTGTTGAAGAAACACAACACTTATTGATTCTCTGTGTTTTTTGTGTAAGGATATGGAGACAGAAATGAGGGGGGGGGATGCAGAAAAGATCAGCGATCAATCTGTTTAAATCTTATACGGAAAATGCACGCTGTAGGCGAGATACAGATGTGTGGCAATTAGAAGAAAACTACTGTTGTTGATGTCGGGCCACCACATTAACGCTGATGTGTTTTACTATTGATTCCAAAGGTCTCTGAAACTCTACTAGGGGCAGGTGATCACTTGGAACAATTTAGTACTGATTTGCAGTGATCCGTCCTTCTAAAGGGGACAAGTAAAGCCACATATACCAGCAAAATGCCCCTTTAGCATAACAAAGCCACCGAATGTGCTCAATAAGGTGTTAAGGGTTCAGTTTTCTCCTTTGATGTGTCTGTACAACAGAACACAATGAGGTCCCTCACAGCTAAACCCTCGATTATGCACGTCTGTTAGGGTCCGCTCGGGTCCAAGTGACATGAATTCCGTCATCAGACGGTGAACGCGAGGGTCCGTGCAGGCGTCCGCATACCTGCCTGGTTTTTGTGGCCGCACAGACTTGTTCACTGAGAATTTACATTACAATGCACCAACTGCTCGTGCTCTCCAGATGGTGACTTCAAGCAGACTTCAAAGAAGTATAAGAGGAATAACCACTTGGCTGTCAGGTCTCCAGCTGTCTCTGCCTGTGTCCACAATAATCAAGGTTTAAGTAAGGGTGCACAAGCGCATCCAAATGACCGTGGTGGTTTAAAGCAAGGGAGATCTTCTAGCAACATTTACATAGTGTAAGAAATTCATTTTTACATTGAATTAAAAACGGACTTTGTATTACTGTTTCTATATAATCAGAATAGACAGAAATTTCCAAATTGATGTGGGGAGAACTTTATAGAGCAAAAATCATGACCTCTTCATTACAACATGCGGGACTGTTCAAATGGCCCGAAGTAAATTTTTCACAGGACAAGTACACAGTGAAGTCACGAGTTAATGAGTGAACCTTGTTACAATAGAAATCCCGGGATTTCCAAAATTTATATTACATTATAATTTTTCTGGTGGCTTGTTGAAGCCAATATCCACACAAGCCAGTCTAACCATTTCTTTGTTTTTTCCCCAAGTTTCATGGATCATTAATTTCACTGGATAGAAAATGGGTCTAGTTTACTTTACATATCACCCGAAGCCTTGTGTATTCAAAGAGTCATTGTTTCAGGAAGAATGAAGACTCAGTGGTCATTTTTTATATCTGAAACCCATTCATTTTTCATATTTGACAGTGTGTTTTTAATGCTTTAAGGCAAGGACAAGGTCAAATTTCTCTGAGAAATGGCCCGATTTCTAGATGAAAGGATTTTTCACAGCATCTGCATTATGTTTATGCCTCCACATACAGGGTCACCCACTTTCGATTTCAACCACAAAAATCAAGGATGGTTTATTTTACATACGGTATTGTCGTCACAACTGGTCCAAATAGGTTCATTACTGGGGGTTTGCTGTGTTTTCACTAACACCCACTCAGCCTTAAAATAGACTGTTTTTGCTTCACTCTGTTGATGTTACTACTTTTCGTTCTCTTTAATTCTCTCCCCTTCCGATTCTCTTTCCACATTCTCCTCCGTGCCAGTGTAACCTCAGTGGCCTTGGTAGACGGATAAAGTTTCACACTCACTCGCAC
>JAMQGT020003671.1:0-19767 GCA_024447675.2 Pterophyllum scalare | reverse complement strand
TGTGTTATGTCCTGTTGCACTTGGTTCAGTTAGTATTGCTTTAACTCCTTTTAAGTTTTCATTTATTGTCTTCACATCATTTCATTCTTTCTTTTTTGTCTCCACCCTCTTCACACCAAACTTCCTTTATTTTTCCTTGTTTTCTTTGTCCTTTGCTTCCCTTGCATTTTTCATTTTCCCCTCTAAGTTTTCCCCATCTTCATCATCACCCTCTCCTCACCCACTTGTTTCCCAGCACCACTTCCTGTGGCTCATACGTAAAGAACACAATGCAGGAAAGTGCAGAGATTATGGTTTTGTGCAATGGCTCTTAAATCCAGATGACAAAGCATCGTCTCATTTCCCCTCGCTGCTGTCGTCCACTGCCTTGTCCAGCATTAGTTTTGCCAAGATGTAGAGAAAAAAACCAAACATGCAGCCTTACTTCCTATTTTCATAAACTTGCCTTTACCCTCCAAAATAAAATGCCTTGAGATGACAGTTTCTTTCTTTTTTTTCAGCCTTGTGAACATAGAAGTGTCTGGATTCTAGGAACTTTCAGTTGAAATCCTCAAAGTTGATGGACTTTTTTGAGAAAAATATACGCTTTCATTTTTGATCCATTTGTCAAAGTAATCAGAATAATATTTGATATGTATTTTAAGCATTACACAACTGTTCTGATGTTGTGTTGCCTCTGCCCAGACAAGAAAATAGTCAACTTAAATGGTCTCAGACCAGAACAAATGAAGCGCTTCCCACAGAAATAATGCTGATCTGTTTACACTGATTATTCGATTGCTGCTCCGCTGCACTAACTGGAAACAATTTGTCTCTAAAGTTGCTAAATTAAGAAGGAAAGTTCCTGAATGGGTAACACCAGTAAAGCTGGGTTTTGTAGAAGAGCTGTTTCACAGTTAGCAGTCTGTCGATAGAACGAGTTGAGTTTTTGTTGTGGATTTATTGTAATAGCTGAGAGGCTTTTAAATGAATGAATATTATTATTGCTGCCTCACATTTCCATAATGCTCCATGTGTTAATTTATTTGCGAGAATCCAATACTGGCTGAATCCTCCCCATATGAAATCTATTTCATCCCAGTGATATTGAATGCTGGGCTCCAGGCCTTGAACACTGTTCGGAAACTGAGCGGCAGTTATCGCACACGTGCGTCGGGCTGTTTTCAAGTGCACAGATTCCAAAACACGCCAAACAGATTAGCCTCTTTTTACTCCCCCAAACTGTTCACCCTGAGACTGTTCCTTCCCCAACATGTGTGCATTATGTGACTTTCTGTCTCATTAGTCATGAGCCAACAGGGACAGAGAGAGGGTACAGACCCTGGCCTCCCGGCGCAAACTTCGGCTGGTGGCTGTGTTTGAGCTCACCTACAGGCTGAGATACCTGTTCACCTGGTATTGTTTTGATACATCATTAGTCCTGTTTTGTTTTGTTTTTTGCATGCCCGTATCCATGCATATGTGAGGACATGCATGTGAATTTTTCCAAAATCAAAAGTGGTGAACTTGACTCATTTTGAGACAGGAAAAAATTATTATTTTTTTAGAAAAAACTCACCAGCAAAATGCACCTCAGTGAAAGCCGTCATCCAGACCCCTAAACAAGGATAAAGAGACGAGCACAAACCAAACCAGAATTTTGATGGTACCCCCCCCCCCCCACACTCTCAACAAAGTCACCAGAGTGGCACAAAGAGCCACAAAGTCCAGCCAGCAAGACCCATCTGCCCCCAACATTCACACCACCCCTGCCCACAGATGCAAAAACGGAGCCCCCACACCGCCACCATGACACCCCGCACCATGGCAAGCCACCCCCTCTGGAGAGACCCAGACAGGCCCACCAGCCTAAGCCCCACCCCGAGAGCCACAGGGGACTGGACCCCACCAGTACCGGGGGAGAGGAGAGAGACAGCAGGGGAGGAGGAGAGACGCAGGGGAAAGAACACTTCACCTACAATCATGACACCTGTTCAAAAATGAGTCAGTGTTTATTTAGTCTTTCTGGAAACTAACCTAACCTCATGCATGTTTATGTTCATGTGCATGCATGAGATTAGGTCCACATATTTATTTTTAACAGTTTGCCTCTGTGCACCACCACAGTGAATTTTAATGGTGTCACTCCTTCCTCCTCAAGAGTATTCCTCACCTGGTTAGATGTTGTGAAGGAGATTTCTCATGGAAGAAAAAAAAAGAGGAGGAAGCAGGAAATAATTCTGCATTCATCCAGTTTGGTTCTCTGTCGTGGTCTTCCAGGCCTTTAGGTGTTACTGATCTGATCAGTGCATTCCTTCTTTTTAAGAATGTAACAGATTGCTGATTAAAGGTTTATGTTCGTTATGTTATTTTAAATCAAAATGCCAGTTCGACACTTGTCATGACAGAACAAGAAAACAAGTCTCACCTGGTCATGTAACAAATATAAGGGACCATACAAATGCACACACCTTCTGTACACCACTACAGTGGATTTTCAGTTAAACTTTAAATATGTGATTGAAGTTCAGCTTTAATTCAAGAAGTTTTACAAACAACTGCATTAAGTTAGTCTCAGAGTTTAAAAATGCTGCAATTTCTAAACAGCTATTGTGGAATTTGTATAAAACCTCTTGAATGAAAACTGAAAGTTTTCAATTCAATCACATATTATAGAGGCAAAAATACAAAAACACATAGTGTTAAATGAGTGACCCGACCTTCTGATTTCCTGATCATTTGGGATCAGTGCATTCATCCCACTGGTTACTGATTTCTGGCCAGTAACAGCAGATGTAAACACCAATGGCAGCAGTAGCAGATGTATTGTTGGTACATACAGTGGGGTACAATGAAAGCCGTAGTATGCATGATTTTGGAATATTTACTTTCCTATTACTCTGTCGAATGCTTGCATGTAGGAGGAGACATGGCTCTGAACCAACAGAGATCAGAGAATTCATAACATTCGCTGCATGGAAAGAAAAAAAAAAGTTTGAGTCCTGTGAATCTCATTGCTTCCCAGCAGTTGGTCAGTGTTTACAAGCTGTGAAGTCTACATTTACCTATCACAGAGGTGATCAGAAACTAACCCTAGCTCTCCAACTGAAGCCCTCCCTTTCTGATTATATTAGCTCTTTTTTTGGAATGCAAGGTGATGAGACAACGAATGAGCTGCTCCTAAGCCAGTGATTTTGCTCAGGTACATCACCTAAGGTTCCAGGTTTTCTTTTTGTGGTCAAACCAGATACTTACTCTGGATGGCATTACTTTGGCCTCCAGTAACACTGTGAGAAATCTTGGAGTCATTTTTGACCAGGATATGTCCTTCAATGCACATATTAAACAAATATGTAGGACAGCTTTTTTACATCTGCGCAATATTTATAAAATTAGAAACATCCTTTCTCAGACTGACGCTGAAAAGCTAATCCATGCATTTATTACTTCTAGGCTGGACTACTGTAATTCATTATTATCAGGCTGTCCTAAAAACTCCCTGAAAAGCCTTCAGCTGATCCCAAATGCTGCAGCTAGAGTACTGACAGGGACTAGAACGAGAGAGCAGATTTCTCCCATATTGGCTTCTCTTCATTGGCTCCCTGTTAAATCTAGAGTAGAATTTAAAATCCTTCTCCTAACATACAAGGTCTTGAATAATCAGGCCCCATCTTATCTCAAAGACCTCATAGTACCGTATCACCCCAATAGAGCACTTTGCTCTCAGACTGCTGGCTTACTTGTGGTTCCTAGGATACTTAAAAGTAGAATGGGAGGCAGAGCCTTCAGCTTTCAGGCCCCTCTTCTGTGGAACCATCTCCCAGCTTGGATTCAGGAGACAGACACCCTCTCTATTTTTAAGATTAGGCTTAAAACTTTCCTTTTTGATCAAGCTTATAGTTAGGGGCTGGATCAGGTGACCCTGAACCACCCCTTAGTTATGCTGCTATAGGCCTAGGCTGCTGGGGGGGGGTCCCATAATGCACTGTTTCTTCTCATTCACCTTTATTTACCTGTTAATACTCCACTCTGTATTTAATCATTAGTTATTATTAATCTCTGCCTCTCTTCCACAGCATGCCTTTTGTCCTGTCTCTCTCCCCTCAGCCCCAACTGGTCGCAGCAGATGACTGCCCCTCCCTGAGCCTGGTTCTGCTGGAGGTTTCTTCCTGTTCAAAAGGGAGTTTTTCCTTCCCACTGTTGCCAAGTGCTTGTTCATAGGGGGTTGTTTTCACTGTTGGGTTTTCTCTGTATTATTGTAGGGTCTTTACCCACAATACAAAGCGCCTTGAGGCGACTGTTCGTTGTGATTTGGCGCTATATAAATAAAATGGAATTGAGCTGAATTGAATTGTTTCCCTGTTAGTGGTCAGAACCACAAAGGCACTCAAAGGATTCTTGAGGGAGAGAAAATTCTGCCCGACAAAATAAGAAACTACACTGATCACACAGATTGTATCAATAAGCTATACATTATTCAGTTTGCAGGTCAGGTTAAAAGAAACATTCCCTCGTATTCTCTTTGTACACTGACCGTAAGTTAAACCTCACCGTGCAACGGCGCTGCTTATCTTTTACCTCCATTAAAATGTTGTTGACAACATCTCAGTTGTAGTAAACATTTCTCCAAGTCCCCCAGGAGAAGTGCAGTCCTGGATGAAATGTGTGGCAGGAGGATTCCAGTGGAAGGACAAACAAGGTGGAACTTTAAAAGCTGCAGACTTCCACATTTGAACATCAAGACACTTTGAAACAGTGTTTTGAAAAAATGCAGAATTATCAGTCCTGGAACAGCATGTCAATCCAGCTCGGGCCACCTGCATTGCAGAGATGTAAACTTTCTTTTCTCTTGATCTTTTTTTCTCCCCCCACGCCACACGCTGCTCCTGCATGTTGATACTCTAGACAGTCTTCTTCAAAAACAAACTACGGCTCCTCTGAAAACCCAACAGGCTCAGGGAAGTTTTTCCTGTTTCACAGAAGAACCGAAGGACGAGCTGACCACAGATGACACCCAGATGCTGTGTCTGCATCATGGTCTGATAAAGTTAGTCATGTACTTCATAACTTATTGCTCCTGAACTTTTTTCCTGCTGTTTAGGTGTGCAAGTGAACACACCAATGATCTGCAGAGACAAACTGAAAGGAGATGGGGATGTACATTAATGCAGAGTTTGAGGGGTCGTTTTTGGAGGATGCTGACTTATAATAATCTTGAGATCACTTTTTTTGAAACATTGAAATGAATGCAAATAGCCAGATCCACAACTTCTGTGGAGTCACAGAGGACAAAATTACTATGGGACACGATTTTATGAACACACTGGCTTCGCTGATGTCAGTGGCCTATAAGGAGACGGGGATTAACTTGATCATTTGGAGCTTCGCATCATATACAGGAGGTCACCACCTATCACACCCTTTTCCTGTCTGTATAGTTTCCATTTCCTCCCTCAGCCATGGCTGCTATTTTTACTGTTTGACAAAAGGAGCTGAAAATTACCTGTGACAGAGAAACAGTTGATACAGTATCTGTTGGCACTCTGTGATTCCACCACAGACTTCAAGCTTCGCTCACCTCCCGAACGACCCGCCTCCCAGTAACTTCATCAGCTTCCCAAAATTGAAAATGAAGTTGACGCATCACTATTTTTGCTACACCGGAGGAGATTCAGGGGACAAGGAGACGTAACATCACGCTGTGTTGTTGTTCAGCACTTGCTGACATGTTGCTGTAACTTGGTATCTTGTAATGTAATGGACTGGTTCTTATATAGCGCTTTTCTACTCTGAGCACTCAAAGCGCTTATACAACAGGTTCACATTCACCCATTTACACAAGCACTTCCATATGAAACTAAGCTAATCAAGAAGAATTTCAAGAAGAATTTATTGTCATTATACGTCAAGACATACAATGAAACTGCGTTCCAGAACACCCATCCAAGAAATACAGACAACAAAACAGACAAGATAGACAGGTGTCTGAGGTCATGCAGCCATAATGCAAGCGCTACCCTTTACCAAGCAGGAGAGAAAGCAAGCACTAGGATAGTTAGGTTAAAAAAAAATGTCATACTTAAAGCCTGGGATAGCAACATGGTGGGGGTGGGGGTGCCAACAGAGACGAGGGGGTCAGGGCATTATGGAGCCTGGGCCTAGCTCCCCGCCTAAACAGTTTGCTGATAGTGATGGACGTGCGTCAGCGGTCGTGGTACACCAGATCCCAGTTCACACAAATCCCAGAAGAGAGGGGAGGGGGGGCATGAGCATCTGCTGACACGTCGACCGGGAGAGATATGATTACCAGCCTCAAGGCCTGGTTACAGGGGGCCAAATTCCTGATAATGCAAATGTTCTTGGAACAGACTACCTTGTTATTTTTCTCGGCAGCCTTCAGTTCTCTGGGACACTCTCTGTAAATCCAATGGCTCCAAACTGCTCGGTTACAGTCCTCGCTGTGTAGACCCGTACCCTTATCTGCAGATCTAATCCTTTTCACCTGCGAGCTGGACTGTGAGCGTCCGACTTGCTGCTCAGGTCCAAAAGGTATTGAGTCCGAGTCTGTGCGGTTGTGCACAGCCCATCCATCTGGTTGTGCAGTCTCGCTAAGCGCCAAACTGCTGCCCAGATTCTCTTGATTTCCCGGTAAAGCAGGTATCCTCCAAGCCCAGACAGAAGAGATCCCGTTACCAAAAAGCTGAATATATATATACGTCTTCCACGTCCTCAACCAATAGTGCTTAAAGACACACAGATCTCCACACGCTCCATGAGTCAATTACGTATCCGACGGGGTCTGTTCCACTAGGACATGCGGGCTCCCCTTTCCCCGATCTCATAGTGGAGAAAATACAATCAGTGGTGTTGAGGGCCCAGTTTGCCAGATCCATGTCGATTCTTATTCGGTTGATGTGTAAGAGAGGCACTTACAGCAAGCAGGGTAGAAAAGGGAAGGCAGGAGAGAGAGAAGATGCAACAGTCTCTGTCGAGAGCTGTGGTTAGTAAAGTGCTTTTACTAACATGTCTAACATTCACATTCACACACACTTGCATCAGAGAGCAACTTGTGGTTCAGTATCTTGCCCAAGGATACTTTGGCACGCAGCCCGGAGCAGCCAGGAATTGAACCTCCAACCTTCCAATTAGTAGGTGACCTGCTCTACCTCCTGAGCCACAGCCACCCCATGCCCTGCTGTTGCTGCAGGTTTATCTGCTGACAGATAAGATTCTGTTAGCCAAACTCACTCCTTAATACACACAGAAATGTTTTTGTTTTCACTAAAGCCTTTGCATTTTGGAGGTTATCACTAACCTAACTAACAGTTTTGGTGAACAGAAGCTAAAGAATCTAACTGGTCAGAAGTTTACTTGCCAGAGAAGACACGACAGATGGTGACTCGGCCCATGAGTATGAAATTTAAACTTTGTTGAAATTTAAAACAGAAATCCATCTTTACTTAGGGAACAAAACATCATTACTAAACATTATATTCCAGTTATAGCTTACGGGGGGGGGGTGAACAGCTGTCTAACTTAATTAAGAGCAGCTCAGAAACAGGAAACACACCAAGAACAGAAGTTCCCGCTCAGATCCTTCATGTTTTTGTGCCCAGCTGCCCGCGTCCTGAAAGTCTTCTTCGGTTCTAGCTAACTAAAAGGAAGTCCCAGTCTTTAGTCCCGTCTCCCTCACCTCACCTCCCACCCCTTCCTGGTATGGAGAGCCATTTCATTCAAAATGAAATAAATAAATGAATAAATAAATACTGCTATTGATAAATTATTAATAAATATTCCATGAAATAAATAAATATCCCCATGACATGAAACAAAATATTTTTATCTTATTTTATTTTAATTGATTTCAAGATTTATTTATTTATCTGTTGATTTATTTCATAATGGAGTTTTATTTTGTGACACTTTTATTTTGTAAAGCTACTTTACGTATTTCAGTGTCTTTTATTTTTTAACTCCGTTTTTCATTTGAATGTTTTGTACGTGAATCCCCGATAAAGTTGCTAAAGCACCGCACGTATCAAAGTGAAAGGCGATCAATGAGAACGTCGTCTCCCCAGCAAAATAGCCACGCCTCCTAAACGAGGCTGTAGGTGTCTTGGGGGTCGTCTGATTGTTGGGAGTTTCTCTGGATTATTGTAGAGTCTTTACCTCATAATCCAAAGTACCTTGAGGTGACTGTTGTTGTGATTTGGTGTTATTATGACTAAATCTGAGTTGCACGGAATTAAATTATTTGCTACCGGGTGAAATGGAGATTCATCCCCCCCCAAAAAAAAAATAATAAAAAAAAATCATCTATGAATGCAGTCACTTCACCTTCAGGAAGTGATTAGAGATAAAGATAACCATGATAATTAAAAATGAAACATCAATATCATTGTGTAATTGTTCCATTTGTGCTTTTGTACAGATGTTGGCCATTTCCATGCACCTGCATTCTGGTATTTTGCAAATGAAAACAACATAAAAGTTAAAGAGTAATCTGACTAAGAACATTTACAAACATAAGTGATGCAATCTGCAAAGAGAACTCGGGTGATCTCACGGGTTGCCAACTGGAGGGTTTGTTCTTTTATTCCTCGTCCCTCTCAGCTGCTGGTTTTTATTCATTTCCTCTTTTGATGTGAGCAGAGTTGTTGAATGAATATCGTCACTGATAGAAATGTACTGGAACTGGCATCTTTCTCCAAGAGTAGAAAATTTCTCAGCAGCGTTTTAAATTTGTTCCTTTGCACTTTTACTCTTCTGTTCTCTCTTCTGTCTTATCTCACCCCTACTCTGTCTCTGCTCTCACCTATGTTTGCTCCTCTCCCCCTTCTCCAATAATTTTTCACCTCATATATCACATCAGAGAAGTGTCTCTGTGCTGTTCTTCTAAACTAGGGGAAAACTTTGCATGAAGACTTTATGAGATAAGCTGAATGTAAGCTGTGGAAGGATAATGTCAAACATTTATTTCTATAATTAAGACCGGGGAAAGAATCTCCAATAATTCACTCCATTTTCATTATTCATAGCTCTCTCATTTTCTATGATTATTCAGTTCAATTCTATTCAATTTTATTTATATAGCACCAAATCACACCAAGATCCTACAATAATTACAGAGAAAATCCAAACAATCCGACAACCCCCTATGAGCAAGCTGGTGATAGTGGGAAGGAAAAACTCCCTTTTAACAGGAAGAAACCTCCAGCAGAAGCAGGCTCAGGGAGGGGCAGCTATCTGGTTGGGGCTGAGGGGAGAGAGACAGGACAAAAGACACTGTGGAAGAGAGGCAGAGATTAATAATAACTAATGATTAAATAGAGAGTGGAGTATTAACAAGTAAATAAGGTGAATGAGAAGAAACAGTGCATTATGGGACAACCCTCAGCAGCCTAGGCCTATAGCAGCATAACTAAGGGGTGCTTCAGGTTCACCTGATCCAGCCCTAACTATAAGCTTGATCATAAAGGAAAGTTTTAAGCCTAATCTTGAAAATAGAGAGGGTGTCTGTCTCCTGAATCCAAGCTGGGAGCTGGTTCCATAGATGAGGGGCCTGAAAGCTGAAGGCTCTGCCTCCCATTCTACTTTTAAGTATCCTAGGAACCACAAGTAAGCCAGCAGTCTGAGAGCAAAGTGCTCTATTGGGGTGATACGGTACTATGAGGTCTTTGAGATAAGATGGGGCCTGATTCAAGACCTTGTATGTTAGGAGAAGGATTTTAAATTCTATTCTAGATTTAACAGGGAGCCAATGAAGAGAAGCCAATATGGGAGAAATCTGCTCTCTCTTTCTAGTCCCTGTCAGTACTCTAGCTGCAGCATTTTGGATCAGCTGAAGGCTTTCCAGGGAGCTTTTAGGACAGCCTGATAATAATGAAGTAATAATGTGATAATAATTGAAGTAATAAATGCATGAATGCATGAATTAGCTTTTCAGCATCAGTCTGAGAAAGGATGTTTCTAAATTTAGAAATATACTTACTGGAGGCCAAGGTAATGCCATCCAGAGTAAGCATCTGGTTCGATAGTATTTTTAGTAATCTAGTTGAGGGACAATTGATAATCTTAATTTAAAAATAAATAAATAAATAAATAAAATAGTAGAGCAAAAATAAAAAAAATGTTTTACTATAAAAAAGCCTTTTTGTAAAATTAAGCTTTTAGGACTGATTTAAAAGTGGTTAGTGGTTTGCTAACCTCAGGTCCTGTGGTGAATTTGCAGAGCTGCGAGGCTCTCAAAAATGCCCAGATTTCCATTTGTAATGAGGTGGGCTATGGGAACAGTTAGGAGGGTCTGACCTGAGGAACGCAGGCAGCAGCTCAGTTCATAAGATGTGATCAAATCTATAATGTAGGTAGGAACAAAGCCAGGTAAGGCAGAATTTGTTGTAAGGCAGGTGAGTTTTGAAGGAGCTGCAGGAGGGAGGTGGACTTTTGGATAAGGTCCAAATAGAGAAAAGTTGTCTAAATGTGACGAGTTGAAAGCATGGAAAAGAAATCATGGTATACAATCGTGGCATTTTGAATGTCAGAACGAAGCTCATAGTCAGACATTACACCCTGATGGTGAGGGGAATTTCTAATGTTGGAGGACTAATTCCTTTTTTCAAATTGCACCTCAGGGGAGGTGTTCAAAACAATGAACCACGGAGAATTAGATTGTGCTAAAATTATGGATAGAAGATTAAAAACATGCCAACTTCAAACCTCTTGAATATGATTGTCTAACGTCCCAAAATCAACAGTAAAACCCTTCTTGCATACGTCTGCGTTCAGCTGTTTAAAGCAGGACAGTGTTAATGTGTCGGGAGTCAAATATGTAAATGAAATCCAACACACCTTGCTGTTGATAGTGGTGCTGTTGAATTACCATGAAAATAGTTTAGCACAATACTGACTTTTAATAATTTATGCGAGCGGCACTATTATTATTTTAGCTGGGTTTTTTTCTGCTTCCCAGGGGCCCGCCGATTCCAGTTCATTTTAGCACACTCGACTCCCTTGAAACATTCTCGGCGGCTAATTCTGATGTGTTTTAATATAAGCAATGATGTTTGAAAAATCAAAAGGGAATACAAATAATTATCAGACAAGAATGTAATAAAACAAATATGTGTATAAGCTTGGCACTCAGCTCTACTCGAAGTCTGTTAGAAACTGCTTTGCTTGCTGCTTTGCTGGGTTCAGAATGGAAGCACGCGAGCTACAGAACAACCCTTAAATGCACATTTATAAAAACCCACTTGTGCAGTTATTACTCTATCTGAACTGGAAGACTCAAAGTGGTAAACAAAAATTGTCAGCAAACATACAAGAGAGCAATTCGGGACTGTCTACTGCATCGTCCCCCAAAAAGTTGGAAGTATAAAATGTTAAAAAACAAAACAAAACAATGCATTTATATTCATTTTGGCCCGGGACCCTCTTATTTTATTTTATTTTAAAAGGTAAAAATGCCCCGTCCCACTTTTAAAATTTTTTTTTTTTTATGTTTTGCATGTATCAAATTAAAAATGAACTTTATTCAAATTCTTTCACAATTCAATTTGACGGTTTTGGACGGTCCAATAAATTCAGCCACATTTCTGGATACGAGCGCTGCATCATCTGAGGTGACATCTGTTCATCTGTTGATTGTGGGATAATTGTCTCTGCTTCACCCGGCCGGGCCTCGAGCTTTACCAAAAAGTGCACTGCAGAACCGCTGCTGTTAAAGGGGACCGAGAAATAACTTAAGATCAGCACCAGCAAACGAGTGAGCCAACCAAGAGCACAAAAACGGCTCTCGTGCTCAGACTCACTCCGGCCGTGTGAACAGAACTGCAGCCTTGAACTTTTCTAGACATCACCTGGCAGAAAGGTGCATGAGCACAACCACACATCAACCTGCCTGCTTTCTGCTGCAACATGTGACCACCGGTGAGCCAGGCTGTGATTGACTTCCATCCAAATACTGTAACTTCTTGTTCCAAAAAACTAATACGGCAGCAACCAAATTTTAATATTAAGGCTTCAAAAAGTCCCAAACCACTTTTACATACTGTTTATTACATTAGCAGATTGTAGATAAATTTACCTCGAAGATATGTTTCCTCCCTGAACCAGTTGTACTGGATCAGACGCTCACATCATTTAATATAAAATGTTTCTTATTGGCAGCACATTGATCATCTGTTAAAGAGATATTTTTAGGATAAAGTGAACTTGCCAGAAGCAGAACGTGCTTCAAAAGATGATATGATCCTGAATATTCAAGACCTTTACTGGGTTTTTATTGTCTGCAATTCTCAGAAGACATTTGTGTGTTTACAGATGTCAAAAAAAAAAACAAAAAAAAAAAGCAAACTGTTTTGCCCAGATTTGACTGACAGAACTGCTAATGTGTTTCAGTGTGCATTTCTGTCGGTGAGCTGAAGGGAAACAAAGGTTGTTTCATCATCTTTTCTCCCTCCACTTCACTTCTTCCTCCCGTTCTGTCCTTCCGTTCTTCTGTCCCTTCTCATCACGTCAGGCTGTGCTGACGGAGCACAGCCTGTCTGTCTGTCCATCTGTCCAATCCCCTCTGTCAACACCCACCTCCTCCTCACATCCACCGTCTCATCCTTGATTAGCTTTACTGAGAGATGAGTTCTGTCACAGGCTGGGGAAAAAAAAAAAAAAATCTCTGGGATTTAAAACCAAACTCAAACTGAACTTAAAGGGACTCACAAGATCACCGTGCTTGTTATGTAATGATAGCACTGGCAAAGAAAAAAAAAAAAGAAGAAGGAAAAAATCTAATTTCCGTGTCCAGGAGATTAGCGGCTCTGCAGTGACACAATCTGGTAATTTCCTGAGCTTGAGATTTGCTTTGGTCTTTTTGGTGCCAAGTGCAGAAACACGAACAGGTTGAACGCTCAAGTGAATTTTAGACTTTACACTGAGAACAAACGTCTCAGTGACCGCTGTTCCTGCCGCCGCAATCAGCAAGAGCAAATCAAAACACTTCAAAGATGGAGTAATATTGAAAATGTAAATAAAATATTTTAATCTCTCCCCAGCCCGTAGATATACTTAAATTAACATTTTTATCATTATTATTATTATTACAGAGGGTAAACATCACTAACGGAGCATTGATGTAGGTGCTTCAAATCTAAGTTGTGATTGAAGTCTTTTGCTTCTTTCTCTCTGAGATATTTTCACAAAGTAGTAATACAGTACAATCACACACACACACACACACACACACACACACACGGGACAACAATGCTCACAACTCTAAAGAGTTTAAAACTATTTGAAATCCATAGTGGAACAAGATTTGATGCTGACACAGATAGCACATGGGAGTAAAATTGTCTCTTTTGAAGACTATGATTTCAAACACTGCTTTATAGATTATCTGTCCTTTAGCCTATGTGACTGGCTCAGATGCATCAAACATTTTACGCTTTGTGATCTCACTTCTCTTCTTTGAGAGATGCTTCTCGTATTGTTTCAGCTTAGAGGAAAACTTCTGACTTTTATCTGCCACCCAAAGTGCACAGGGCAGATATCACTCTTTACTTTGCCTGAACTATCATCCGTGGGAGATGCTGAGTGGGACATGGCTGTGGAAGATTACATGTGGAGTACACTGTACAGCCGCTAAGTACAGAGACGCGATTTGAAAGAGCTTTTAAACTAAAATCAGTCAAATCTGGGGGTTTTTTCCACTGGGTTAAATCTTTTCTGTTTTTAAGTCCTTTAATTTCAGTGGAAATGATGCAGTTAAACTCAAAGGAGTGAGGTAAATCTGCATTAATTAAATAACTAACTTATTTATTGCACTGACTTGAACTTTGAAGCATAATTTTTTGCAAATGACTAACAGCAAGCAGCGCTGACCTTTGAGTCATGGTGCAGGTAAAGCATCATCCCTGATCCTCAACTTAACATTACTGCTTCCATCATTTCCGCTGCCTGTGTCAGAGCTGGGCTCAGGTTCACATGTGTTTTGTTTTGAGTCCTGTTCTTCTTTATGGTTATCGTATGCACCTCTGTGGCCCTTGTTTCCTGTGTTGTGTTATGTCTGCGTTTCTTTACCTGTTCCTGCGTCATTGGCTTTTGTCTTGTCTGGATTGATCAGTCCCAGCTGTGTCTCCACCTGTTTCTGTTCCTCCTGTTATCCTGTGGTGTATTTAAGCCCTGAGTTTCCTCCGGTTCAGTTGTAGTTTTTACCTTTTCGCTATCTGCCCCGCCCGTTTCTCCCTAAAGCTGCGTTATTGAGCTCACGTCCTGTCTGCGGAGTCTGCATATCAGGGTCCACACAGCGTTACATGACAGTTGGTAACATATGTGGAGCCTTGATCATTCACATATTATAATATAAGATATTGTGTTAGTCAGGCTGTAAAGAATTGTAACTGGTTAGGCTACTTTTTTCTGTGCTGTGACGTAACCGTGGTTTTCTGAGCTCCTCGGGGTTCAGATCCCATGTGACTAGGATGGTGCCGATGTGAAACAGCACTTCTGTATCATAGACTTGACTCTGATAACTGTTATATGCAGATTATCATGTTGGAGTATTTTCTGTTCTGTTCCAGCATTGTTCCGTCTGAGTCAGCTGGTTGTTTTATTTGGTAAGACCTGCTTTGAGTGCTGTTGCTTTGCTTATTTCCTCTGAGGTATTAATGTTTACTGTGAGAATAAACTCATCCCGCTCTGGGGGTTATTTCCCAGGAGCACAGCTGAAATATTCTGGAACAACATCTGCCTGTGATGCTTCCTTCAGCAGATTACAGGTTTTATTCTATGTGCATAGAGCACTATAACACACTTTCACACTGACGGATGGGGCAATTTGATGGTCACCATCTTGCAACTATAACTTTGACATGCAGAGCGGGCAAGCAGTCCTCTGATTAGCAGACTGCCCTCTCTACCCCCTCCCACAGTTATTAACTGTTATCAATTGCAGTGATAACTGGTTGCAACTAGATACAGCCAAGCTTGATTATAATTGCCCTTGTTTTAATCAAGTCATGACAAATAGACCATGTTCAGAAGCACAATGATAGCTTAAAAGTCCAACCTGTAGTACACTGGTGCAATGGAAAAAAATGGGAAGGTGCTACAAAGCATTTTCTTCGGCTCTGGGACTCGGCATGTTCACACTGAGAGAGAAAGAAAATGTCCTCGTTACATCTGGTTTAAAGCAACACACAATTCCCTAAAAAGTGCACGAAGGTGGCAGCGTGTTGTCGCGGGGATAGTGTCCTGCTTCAAAAGCAGCGTGACTTCCAGAATTGTGGGAAACTCACATTTCAAAGGAAGACGTCAGATGGTCGGTCTGAGCTGCGGCAGGACGATGATCCAGAGGAACTTCACCTTTGAAAGGCTCAAAAGGAATAAATAAAAGTCCAGACTTGGACACAATTAGTAAGCATTGTAGAAAAGACCAGTTCACACTAAAATCTTTCAGTGTGGTTCCTCATGTGGGCCACAGTTTCACCACAGAGGTGTCAGAGGCCGCTCGCCGCCGTGCTACTCGAGATTGCTTTCGTATATGCAGTCATCATTTAAACTTACTTTGTCTTTACTCGGGTTGGTTTATGTTAAATTTCTAACACAAAGGTTAAAAAAAAAAAAGAATAAATTAATCAAAATTCATCTTCAACCTGTCTATTTAAATAGGCTATTAGGCTAACCAGCATCCATTTCTGAATGGGTGTGCTATATAAAAACATATGATCACAACATTATTTGACAAAATGAATGAAAAAATGATAAAGCCTCTGTGAGCCAGAGCACAGGACAAAGCTTTTCATATCCCCTTTTTCTCTGTGTCTTTCACCAAGTGTTTATCCATCAATAAAGGCTTCTAACTCTAATTCATCAACTAGCCTGATGACTTAGCCTTTTGGGACAGCAACCAATATGCTGGTGCTTTAGCTAATGCTTCCTGTTCCATCTGCTGGGTATTGTTTATGAATTTCAGCAAATGCAGCCCATATTTTGCTCTGCACTGGAATGTTCTCACATGAGCACGGGTCAACAAACGACTATGAAAAACTGGAGCTCTTCCACTACCAAAAATCTGCTGCGGCATGGATTTGCACTCTATTAATAAAAAAAAAAAAGGACTAATTTAATGACAGAAGATAAAAAAAAAAAAACATAACAGTTTTCTGTGCCGCTTCTTTGTCCCTTAATTTGCTAGTTATTTTAGTCAGTCCATAAACAGGAAAAAAAAATGGGCATGGATCACAATCACCTTCTCAGACTCAGGCACTGAGGCCTGTTTATTTTTAGTTTTTTTTCTTCCCAGAGGCCTGTTCTGACCACTTGCACTGTGGCCTGTGATTTTACCACTGGCCAAACATCAACTCCTGTTCCAGACTGAATTAAATTTTGTGCAGAACATCATTGCTGGTGATGAGGCCTGTGTCTCCAGCGATGCCCGAGGAGTTTTCAGTGGAAGAGTCAACAGTTTCATCAGAGTGTGCTCTGTAAATTTATCCTCCGGGGATGACAGCGATCTAAACTGTGGTGTTCCGGCACGCCGTCTTGTGCCGAGAGTTGAGTTTTTGCCCACTCCAGCTCTATTCTGCACAGCAACTTGACTGCTTGCCAGATTTGCCTCTCTGCAACCTCATCCACTTCCCGAAAACGAATCTGAAGAATCAGAGTTTTGGCATACTGGAGCATGTCAAGCACCCACTGCAGGGGCACAAGTGCCAGGGATCTTAAAATAACAGCCATGCTAAAAACTGCCCAGAGGTGCAGAAGCTGATGACCTTGAAAGAGTGGCCTGAATTAAATCAGGTAATAGTTTGGATTTTTACAGACCTGCTCTTAAGCCGCGTACACACTGGAAACGATGTGCAGCGACACGCCAACTACAGACTGAGAATAATGTTCACGACTACAGGCGACACGAAGCGGGTGGGAAATTCCAGATGAGCGACTGCCAACAAGAAAGAAGAATACGATTGATTGACATGTGACAGGTTAGTAAATACATCAGAGTGTAACCCAGGCAACTGGGATGGTTTCCAAGCCAGGAGCCGTCAGCTTCAAAGTAACGTGCAACGAGTGAATCGCTTCCAGTGTGGACGCAGCTTCAGCAACTTTTTGATCACTCGTCTTATACAGTATGAACTCTGCTGTGGGACAGTTGTATGAACAGTTACTCTTACATATGGCATCTGAGTATGGCAGATATATATACAAGAAAAATAAAAGCAAAAAAAAAATCATACTTTAACATTTTTAGCGTTTACCAAGTCATTTTTCACTCTGTGTCGCTATCTGTCCTATTACCTTAATGTCTGCCACCTTGCAGCCATGTTTCCCCTGCCTTCAGTTGGCTGTATCACCCTCCCTGTCCCTCATCACCCCGGCATATTTTCTATCCGGACAGCTGTCAGAAGGCTACCTGGGTTATTATCTTGATATGAGATACACCATGTTGGCCTTGAGCATCTCTCTCTCTCTCTCGCTCTCATTTTACCTCTGCCCCCCCCCACTGCCACCGCCACCCCCACCCCATCAGGTAATAGATGTATTGATCTGTGGCCACCTCTGTTGCCGGGTGACAGAAGGACTAGTGGGAATTAAGTGGTCAATCTGCATTATTGGCATGCTTGCCCTTTTGTAGCCCTTTGTCCTGGTGTGTGTATTAGTGAACACACACATGTACAGATGAATTCTCACATGTTTATATGATGCTATCAATGTGCAGATTTCAAAGATACTTGACATCCCCCCCCCCATTTATCCCTAAAAATGTGATTTTTTTTTTCTAGCTAAGAATGAGCCGAGGCTGATTAATCAGAAGTCAATTGAAATTGGACAACCTTCTCTCCATAATGAGAACTGCCCGCTTACATCAGCTCAGAACGCCTGGACCAATTTGAAGAGACAGAGGAGAAGAGAGGTTTGCATCAGCCGTGAGCGCCGCGTCCACCGGGGAGCTCTTTACAACACTGGCGTATTTCTTCTCCTTGTTTACTGTGGAAAGGACACACTGATGACAGCTTTGAGGGCTGAGTCTGTGCTCGTAGCTCCAGGCCTCTAAAGTTAAAAAAGAATTTCAGCTTAAATAAAAGAGTGCGTTGCTTCACAGAGGTTTTCAGTACTTGGCGTAGGAACAGCAGGAGCAATGAGCAAGTGCTTCCCCAAGTGGCTGGTGTGCACCGAGAAGTAAAATGGAGATGCTTCGCAAATGTGGGACCTCGGCGAGTGAAGCGTTTTTCAAACAAACTGCAGCACGTACTGCCGAGGATAGAGACACCACATTCGCTGTAACTAATAGTCTTTAAATATTTAAAGAACTGCTTAAAAATTTAGCAACGTTAAATTCAGAAATGACCCCCCCCCCCCAAGCATTTTACACAACACTGAGGATCCTCTCAGACACTGGGCAGTTCCTGTGGTCCTGTTGGTCCACTGAAGCTTCCTCACAGTCTTTCGCTGCTGCTGTCGGAGTTGATGATGGATCAGCTTCTCTTACTGGGCCACTGCCGACGGGCGCTCCATCTTCATCTGAAAGTACACTAGTTAAAGGTTCTGGCAGTTACTTAGCAACCTGGCCAAAATGCAGGTACCCACACTGCCCGAAGATTACAGTATGGATACCTGTGCTTCAGACAGACGAGGTCCGCCCGGAGAGAAATGTGATACGCAAGAACAAAATATATCACAACTATTTAAACAGCAGCTCTGTCTGCCTTGTTAAGTATCCATATTCCACTTTGTTTATGATTGTCTAGTTTTTGTCTGTGATAGAATATTCATTTGAAGCACTTATGGGAAAAGTAACCCTAGAAGTGTTCATTTTTATGTAATGTAAGCTTACTTATACTGTCCTTCATAGATAATTGGAAAAGTTTCCCGATAACCTGTCGTGGCCCCTGGCTGTGATGTTGTGTTTGGGGTTTTTTTTCTGTTCCTGTCCCTGGTGTGTGTGGGCGTATGTTGGGGGGCGCGTCTTTCTGGAGCTGCTTTGTTTGTGTCACCTCCTTCCTGGACCGGCTGTCAATCAAACTGTTGTCCTCACCTGTCCCTGATCAGCTCGTCTTCTGGCTCTGGCTTCCGCCCGTCGCTGGATCGTGGACTGTGAACCAATTCCTCCCTGGTTGTGTGGAAATCTTCCTGGAACCCACAGCCCAGTCTCCTCCCGACGCCCACCAAACGGCCCGCTCTTCACCCCCCCACCCCCCGGAGCCCTAGTCATCCCTTTCATCCCTGGAGTCCCCTTTTTCCCTCCATTCCCAAGTCCGCCTGCCCTACAATCTGGCATCACTGTAAATAAAACCGTGCACTAAACCGTGACATAATCTTTGAAGCCCACGTTGTGTTTTTGGACACCACTCAGACAGACTAACATGTCACTACTGCTGTGATGGAGGAGGAGAGCAGAGAAACAGTCTGACATTGTTTTAGCAAAATTACACACCAAGTAAATATTAATTTCAGTGACCTCATTCATTACTGCACGACATGAATTACAGTCTTATGAAATCTACACTCCAGCAGTTTAAAATTGGCTTCAGTGTCACCTGCAAGTCTTCTGTTGTCATTTTCAACAAAAACAGGTAGAAACTTTTTTTGGATTGCCAGCTAGGCTCTAGGTCCAAAATGAAAATGAGCCTGCATGGGTAAATCTGGCAATTTACATGATTGACTTAAGTGCTCATGTTAATTGATGAACATTGTCCCTTTTTCATTAAAATAAACAGACATATAAAAGCATCAACAACTCTGTAAACTCACTACAAGTACATTTTGATTTTCAGTTTCTAAATAATTCAG